>PVJX010017802.1:0-37721 GCA_004027295.1 Dolichotis patagonum | reverse complement strand
CCTGTATGTGACAATATGGACAACTATTTGGAAAAAAACAAGAGTCAATCTGATAGAGAGTAAATATCTCCAATTGTTTAGTTTTGGAATTTATGTCCCTTACATTGCTTTCTTGTGATCCACTTTGTTCTGTTTTGTTGTGTTTAATTTTGCCCTTTTGATATAATTGAATGTATATTTGAGTGGGTAAGATGGATGACAATATTGTTGTTTTTTTTGTCAGATCGTGGAACAGAACTGTTAACAGACTCACTGTTTGAATGTCTACTTTACATATTTTAACTTTATAATTTGAACAACTATTTCCAAGAAGTCAGTATGTAATTTGCCAAGTAATAATCTCTTAGGTTTTTTTTGTTGTTGTTCTTTTCCTTTTTTCCTTGGAATTCTGTATTGTTGCTACCCTTTATTCTGTTTTTTTTCTTTCTTCTCTTTAAATAAAATAAAAAAGAACAGATTCCTAGATACATATGAATTACCCAAGTTGAATCAATAAGATATGAAAATTTGAAATAACTCAATATCAGTCAATGAAATTAAAAACATAACTAAAAGCTAACCAAGAAATGAAGGCTCAAGTTCTGATGAATTCACTGCTGAATTCCACAAGAAATTTAGAGATTATCTAATGTCATCATTCCTCAAACTCTTTAATGAAACTGAAATGGAAGCAATATTTCCAAAATCATTATCCTGAATTAAGTATGACCCTGATACCAAATCCAGGGATCATACAAAAAAAGAGAAACACAGGTCAATCTGTCTAATGAACATAGATTAAAAAATCCTCAATAAGATTGAGATTCTAGCAAACAATGCAGAAAATCATCAAGAGCATTATATACTATGATTCAGTAGGATCATCCCAGAGATGCAAGGTTGATTCACCATATGTGAATCAACAAATATAATGCACCATATCAACAGAGCAAAATACAAAAATCACATGATCATCTCAATAGATGCAGAAAAAGCATTTGATAAAGTGCAAAACCCATTAATAATAAAAAACATACAGAAAATTGGAAATAATGATCTTTATCTCAGTCTGATAAAAGTTATTATGACAAATCAACAGCTAGCATCATACTAAACACATAACATCTGAAAGCTTTCACTTTAAAATCAGGAACAACACAAGGATGTCCACTATCAGCACTCTTATTCAATATAGTTCTGGAAACATTAACTAGAGCAATTGCATTTGAGAAAGAAATAAAAGGAGTAAAGATAGAAAAGGAAGAAATTTATATTACCATTATTTGCAGATAACGTGATACTCTACATAGAAGACCTCAAAAACTTCACCAAAAGTCAGGTCCAATTAATAACCAAATCCATTCACTTAGCAGACTACAAAGTCAACACTCAAAAATCAGAAGCATACCTGTACACAAATAACAAACTTAAAAAGAGATTAGGGAAACAACTAATTTCACAATAGTTTCAAAAAAACAAAATACTTAGGAATCAATCTAACGAAGGAAGCAAAAGATATTTACATTGAAAAAAGAGATTGAAGAGCATCTTAATACTTGTTTTTTTGTTGCTGAGAAATGCCCAACACGGGTTAATGGAGGAAAGTTTTATTTAGTTCACAGTTTGTGGAAGTTTCAGTTTGCAATTGACTACCTCCAAGGCAAAGTGGCATGGAAGAGAGGAAGTTGTTTATGGTCATGGAAGACATCAAAAACAACAAGAAAAGAAGATAGAAACAAGCCCATTTCTGCCACCTTTTATTTTATTCAGATTGTTGGGATGAGGGTGGTACCAATCCAATCAGTGGACGTTTAATACCAGCATTGAACCATGAATCACTCACAAACTCTAGATTCATGTACCTCTGAAAAGTCCCATATAAAAGTATATGAGGCTTGGTGGGGACATCTAGACAGAAGCCATAAGGAAGAGGATGTCAGAAAATGGAAAAATAATCCTTGTTGTTGGGTAAGAAAAACTAATATATTGAAAATGGCCATACTCCCAAAATTGTTACACACATTTGATGCAATCTCAATCAAGATGCCATCAGAGTACCTCACAGAACTGGAGAAGACATTCCTAAAATACATTTGGAGCCAGAAGAGACCTAGACTAGCAAACAATTTTGGGCAACAAAGGCAAGGTAGAGGAGTATCACAATCCCTGACTTGAAATTAAACTACAGAGCTACTGTGATCATAAGCAGCATTGTACTGACAAGAAAGCAAACCCAAGGAAAAATGGAACAGATTAGAAGATGTAGAAACAACTTCCAACACACTCATCCACCTTATGTTTGACAAAGGAGCCAAACATGTTCACTGGAAGAAATTTAGCATCTTTAATAAATGGTTCTGGGAAAACTGGTTCTGCACATGACAAAGATAAAACTAAATCCACGTATGGATCAAAGATCTAAGGATTGAAACAGAAACACAAAATCTGCTAGAATAGAGAATAGATACAACTCTTGAAGACATAGGTGTAACCAAAGTCCAACTGCAGGGGGAATATTATAACGAATTAACAACTAGGATCTCATCATGTTAAAAAGCTTTTACACAGTGAAAGAAATCACCAATGGAGTGAAGAGACAACCTACAGAATTTGAAAAAATTTTCTGAGGAACAAGTGTTCCTCAGAAAAAATAACAATATCTAGAACATGTAAACAACAAACAAAGTCAGACCTCCCCCACAATTTAAGGACCCAATAAAAAAATGGGTTTCTGTGCCAAAAGCATACTTCTCAGATGGAGTGTTGGAGACCAGGCTGTGTAAAGATTAAACTGCTGATCATGAAGGGACCGCTGTCTGTGTTGACAAAGGTCACATTCACACGGTTCTGAAGTCAAGATAGCACTACAGCTGAGGCAGTGAAGGACACGGGTTGCTGACACTCCCTATTCCACAGTAATAAAACTATCGACCTTAGTGATCAAACAGTTGTCTTAATTAGCAAGATTTATTGCCTTTGTTCTAACTGTGAGAACTTTGGGTTCTCATATCCTCTTGCTATACCACCAAATTTGTGAGAATACAATATATGCAGTGATCTGGAAGAGTTTTTATCTTTTCATCCAGAGAGTTTTGAACTTCTTGGACTCCCTAGAAACTACATTCCATCGTCTCTTTTTATTTAAACTGTTTGCTGTATGCTCATTTTGGGAGGCTGGGGTTAGTCTAAGTCCCTGATAAAGAAGTACAAGTGGCAAATAAATATATAAAAAAGTTCAACATCACTTTATTAGAGAGTTTCAAACTAAAACAAATCTGAGATTCCATCTCATTCCAGAAAAAATGGCTATTATCAAGAAATCAACCAGTAACAAATGCTGGTGGGGCTATGAGGAAAAAAGAATATTCTGGCACTGTTAACTGGAGTATATACTGGTGCAACCATTGTGGAAATCAATGTGGAGATTCCTCTAAACACTAGAACTAGAGGTCTCATTTAACCAAGTTATCCCTTTTTTCTGGAAATTCCCAAAAGAATTAAAAACATCATAGCATAGCAATATTTGCAAACTTGTTTGTAATAGCACAGTTTGTAATAACTAAATCTTAGAAACAACCTATTTGCTCATCAAGTGATAAATGGATAAAGAAGATGTGGATTTTTATATAAAGGAGTGCTACTCAGCCATAAAGAAGGATAAACTTGTAAAATTTCTAGGTAATAGGCTGCATCTTGAGATGATACTCTTAAGTGAAATAAATTAGAAACACATGTAAATCTTGTGTCATATTCTTGGTGTGAGAAAATGAAATTTTAAATAAGGATCAAAATATACAATAGATATTATGGAATAGGAAACAATTGTCCAGAGGTGAAGGGGAACTAGAGGGTAGGGAAGGGGAAAAGAAGGAAGGGTAAGGAAACAAATGAGAAAAAAGATAAGTGGTAAACAAAGCTTTATAAATAAGGGGGGAGGGGGGTTGAAAGAAGGAGAGAGGATAGAAAAAAAAGAGGAATCAAGATATGTCATGGACAGGTAGAAATTCCCTATGATGAATATGATCATTATGTATATGTAAATTGCACTGATAAACTTAGTTAAAATTAAAGTCATCAAGAATTATGATTGGTCTAGAGTTAACAATGTTGGAGAGAGTAAAACAGGGCAAGTAGTTGAATTCTTTAAGAGTCATGGAAAAAATCAGGTTATGAACATCAAGTAAAGAGGTAAGTGCACATGATCTAGTCTTACAATTTGAAATTCATATTTGGAAGTTTTGAGGACAGAAAGGAGACAAAGTAAGGAAGGAGCAATGAACGTCATTTAAACACTGCACTCATGTGAGGGCAGACCTGTGGTTATGTTTCCTGGGAGCTGTTTTTATTGCTCTTTCCGCACCCAGGATCTGGTGAAGACAATCTTCCTTATGATTTTCTTGTTGATTATTATTATTTTTATTGTATTCATTTATTTGTTTTTTATGGTATGAGGGTTTGAACCTAGTGTCTTTGCGTTGAACTACATTCCCAGCACATTTTTGGTTTTTATTTTGAGACCGAGTCTTAATTTGCTCAGGCTGGACTCAAACTCACAATTCTCATTCCTCAGCCTCCCAGCCTACTTTTTACATCAAACACAGCGTTCCAGCTGTGGCTTTGTAGGGAGTGCTCACTTTCCCTTGTGCATTCGCGGGAAGTTTCTCTTGATACTGTTCAGTGCTCAACATGTGCCCTTTGCTCCTCAGTCAGCACTTGCTGTCACTCCCACTCTCAGAGAATTTACCAGACTGCTGTGTGTTGTCTGGTTCCGTACCATCTCTGTTTGGCCTCTGATATGTGCTTTATTTCTTTTATGCCCTTATTCCTCAAATATGTATTTTTATCATATGTCTCTAATATATTTTTTAGCCTTTTACATGGTTTTTTTAGCCATTGTGCTGAAGACAGAAACTTTTTATCCTTACTGTTTTCCATTGAATATGTACAAACGGGACAAACAGACCATCTGCAGCAAAATGAATGGGACTGGAGGACATTACACTAAGTGAAAGGAAGCTAGACACAGGAAGATAAATACTATGCAGGTTTCTGCTTGTATGTGGAAGCTAAAAAAATCTGAATATAGTATAGCAATAGTGGATTGGGAAAGGTCAGGAGAGCACGGACAAAGGGAATTTGGAGAGCAGGTCCCAAAAATGGAGAGAGAAAGAGTAAGCGCTGGTGTTTAGTAGTACAGAAGGATGAAGACAGTTCCTGTGTTGGTTACATTTTTCTTATGGCTGAGACAAAATACCTAGCACCCAAAATGAAGAAAGGAAAGGTTTATTTAGCTCATAATTTGTGGAGATTTCAGTTCATACTTAGCTGGCCCCAAAGCAGGGTGGCATGACTGAGCGGCAACCATTAAGGTGGCAGAAGACAGTAAAAGCAACAAGATCATGATAGAAGACTCTGTCCCTTATACTATATGTAGGATACCCACCCTAGGATGAGGGTAGCAGTCACACCCATAATTCTAGCATTGCACCATGAATCACACACAAACTCTAGAAGCCTGCCCCTGTGACCACATGAGGCTTTGAGGGGGACATCCTGATATGAACCATAACAGTTTCTAATACCTTAATGTATATTTTTAAGCCTATGAGAGGTGATCTTGAATACTCTAAACACAAAGAAATTATAGGCAGAGGGAAATGCTAGTGATCCTAATTTGACTAGTGTATGCTATAAAAGGTGTTGAACCATCACACTAAACTTCCTTTATATATACAGTTAATACATGTCAAGAAAAAAACAATGTAGACAAACAAAATTTATATGAAGATTAAAACCTATCATAAAATATTATTAAAAATTGTGAAACTATGGAAACACATATAATCACTGCAGCATTTTTGAACATCTATACACAAAGGCCATTTTTCCTACAACACTTTAACATCAACATATATTATTTGACATTAGATATGATTCAAGCATTTCATTTCCATTTTATGAAACACTGCAAATAGTATAATCATATAGTAATTTATGCAAGTGGTTCTCAAAGAATAGAATAGTATACGCATTTATATCAAAAAATGGAAGATGAAATATATGAACAGCACCTCAAGTAGTGTATTTAATGAAACAAAAATGATTTTCCAACTTTCACTGCATTATGATGCTACTTAAACATCCAGCAATATTTAAAAAGGTTTCTTTTAGATATTATACATTTGAATCATGTCTTACTAATAAAACTGCTTCGGATTCTAGCCTATCTGGGCACCCTATACTACCTGCCATGTTTTGGAAGGCTTTCCTTGAAACTTTCTGTCTCCTTGCCTGGTACCCAAGCATCAGAGTAATAGTGCTTTCTTTGGAGGATTTGTGGACGCAAATTCTTTCTCTAGTTCTTCGTGGCATTACTCAGATGCCTAGAGAAATCCAGCAACTATGTCATTTACTGCAAAATAGGCCCTCTAAAGTTCCCTCAATCTCTCTGAGGTTACCTGATTTGTTTGTCTAGAGACACTGTGGGATCAAAAAGGTACCAACACAGTGATTTGGAGTGACTTGAACTGTTTATATAAAAGAGGTCCTGCAAAGACCCTTTTTTTCCATGTAATTTACAGGGCAGAAGAATTTGCCCCAAAATGTATGATGAAAACATTGTACCTATTACTACATTTCTATGATCTGTTTGAGAGTAAATACTAATGGGAAACTTTCCTCTTATCCCTTATATTTCTTCATGAAACTAATTCCAGTAGGATTTCCAAAGAATGAACAATCTTAGAAAAGACTCAATATCCTTTTGCGTATCTCTTTTTAGTAGACATTGTTCACTGTTAGGAGGACTCTGCAGCCAGCTCCCTGAGCTCACTGGGGTTCAGAGCATTACGGCAAAATCCAGGGGCCTTGTGTAATTGGGTTTCATCTGCAGCTTGGTGAAAAACAGTGGTAAGTTTCATCTAAATCCATGGCTCAGATGCCAAAACGTGATACAAGAGAAGCCTTTTGCACTGATAGTTGGCCCATTCAGAAATACAGGACATCTCAAGAAAAACACTTCTAGGGAAATTTACAGTTCAGAGTTGCTGATCCAGGAAGTTTAGATGAAAAATTTTAAAAATGCTGTTGGCTGATGGGTCTCATCTTTCTGTTGGGGGACAGTGAACAGATTTGTGGAGGGTCTGGAAACTGGCGAAAGATGTCCAAGGTGGATCAATGCGAAAATAGCCTGGAAATAAAGACATGGGGGAAGAATCTTCTAATTTTCAAGGTTTTTCTTCTTCGGAACTCCTCCTGTATGAGCTTGAAATGTGACTAGGGAAACAGCAATTTAAACATAGCAGGAATAGAGACTGATTCTCATCCCGTTTTTTTACTATGTGTGAAACCTTTGGGGATAATGATGTATTGCGCATAACCTCATCTTAAGGGAGAAGGGCAATAAGAAGCAAGCCTTTAATTATCTTTATTGTGTGTAGAAAATAGAGAAGTGTCCAGAATGCTCTAGGAAATGACAGGATACAGGTGATCCTGCTGCTAATTTATATTGTAGGAAACAGGAAAAAATCTGCAGGAGAATTCTAGGGACTCAAGAAGTATACCCTCCATATTTTAAGACTTAAATAATGAGTTGCAATCAGATGCATATCCTCCTTCTATCCGTCTGCTAACCCATTTTGTATTCCATATGCAAAGCTGTGAAAAGAATGCTAGCAAGTTGAGAAACTGACCAGCTGCCTACGAGACACTGGGGCCAATTTCTCCTGAAGCAAGTTGCCAAAATCTTGTTGATGCAGAAAGAAATTTGAAGGATAAACTGCAAAAGAGAAAGAGAGTGGGAGAAAGCATAAATGATAAATAGGTTGTGAGATAACCATTTACTCTCTAATTGACAGTTCATTCAAATTCCTTGTTGAAGTCCATAGGCACAGTTTTACGGCCACAAATTAGTGGGCTGAGTCCTAAGCAATGGGACAAGAGTAAAAGTGTAGACAACAAAATGAACATTCTATCATTTCAGCTGAAATTCGTTTAATTGGTGAAATCAGTTTCTCCAGGTTCTGTGATTAATTTTGAGCATTCAAAGCATTGCCATGTTTGAATGAATAGAAAACAAACAAACATGGAAACAAGTTATCATCATTGCATTAGTTTCCTCGCATAACCATATGAAAGTATCACAAACGGATGGGCTTAAACAGCTATCATTGACTGTGTCACTATTCTGAGGCTAGAAATCCAAGACCAATGTGTTGTCAAGCTCCTCCTCAATGCTGTGATGGAGAATTCTTTCTTTCTTTAACATATTAGTAGTGATTTATCTTTTTCCTAGATAATGCTTTCTTAATGAAAAAGAATAGGAAATAAAAACCCAGCATCACAAAACATTAAAGTCATACACAATTCCAATACCTGGGAATAAATCTCATTGACATGTGGTTACTCTTTGGCATAAGATACAGCTTTTCTCAGCATCTCATTGTCTTCCTATTCTTCTGACATATAGAAGATGGATCTTTATATATTCAAATTTATTTAGGGATTCTATCTTTGCTATCATATTTTAAAAAAGTTTCCCATTGCCTAAATTATATTCACTTTGCTTTTTCTTCTGGATTTCTTGTTTTCTCATTTATACTTATTTAATCTATTATACATATACTTTGATATTTTTTATTTTAAAGAGGAAAAAAGATAAAAATAACAATGAAACTGAGTTCCAAAACCTGCAACAGAATTTGTAATAGATAAATCTTGTAACAGCTAAATTTTGGAATCAGTTCAAATGCCCATAAACCAAAGAATGGATAAAAATTTTGTATATATATAATGCAATACTACTCAGCTATAAAGAAGGATAAACTGGAGACTTTTATAGGTAAATGAATGTAAAAATCCATATGTGTAAACATTGTATTGTTTAACTAGTGTGAGAAATTGAACAAATAAATAAGAACCAAAATGTACAATAGATATTATGAACTGGGCAAAAACTGTTCAAAAGGAAAGAGAGACTGTGATAGGGAAAAGGAGAAAGGAAGAAAGGGAAAAAGAAAAAAATATGCACAAACAAGATAGTTAAGATAGTTAAGATAGTTATACAGCTACTTTCAGTTCATTAAAAAGAAAATTTGTGTAAATATTATTTGGAGAAGATATCATCCTATGTCATGCTCTGAATGACTACTACAAAGACAACAACATGCAATGTATTAATTATAATTGTCCTAATATTCTGTTTTGGAGAATCTTTTTAACCTCTATCCTCTGTTTACTCCTAAATTTGCTGGTGGTCTTTGGCTTGATCTTATCATGCCTTTTTCTGCCTTCATCTTCACATAGATGGTTTCTGTGTTCAAATTTCCTTGCTATGAGGACACAATATATTGGATTAGTGTCCACTCTGATGACTTCACCTTAAATATAGAATCTCCAAAGAGCCAATTTCAAAGTACAGTCACATGTATAGATCTTGGGAGTCCAGACTTCAATTTAGGAATTTTGGGGGGAAATGCAATTCAAATAATGGAGTGTGATTATATTAATTTAGCTATAGACTCTATTTTTAAAAATGAAGCTAACTGAAGTCATAAATCTTGCATTTGAATTCAAGAAACTAAATTCTGATGCAGTTCCTGTGACATTATAAGCATGGCTCTAGTCATATTGGAAGGAGTCACACTGTTTGCATTGGCATTATTTGGGACATAGTATATATAACATTGTGAATACTTCTGAGCATGAATATGTGCCTACAACATATGACTCAGGCAGAAAAAGACTTATAAAGTATTGTGGAACCTAAGTTTCTAATAATTGAAATATCTCTTGCACATAAAATAGCTGATATGGCTTTTGTTAAAAATAAGTGATGATTTTAGTACTAAACAATTTATACTGTAGTTATACTTTTACAAAACCAAGTTTGGTTTGCTTTTTCCTTGCCACCATTCTCTTCTTGAGATTATCTTTAATTGCTTTGCAGGTGAGTTTCTCTTCTTTCTTTCTTTCTTTCTTTCTTTCTTTTTTTTTTGTTTGAGGCATAAATGGCCACGTTCCATATAAAAAGCTTTAGTCAGGAAGAACACAGAATAAACATTTCCCACGGAGCATAATTTGGTTAGGAAACAGGTGAACCTACTTTCAGCGTGATGCAAAATTACAAACAGTTCTCTGATCTTGAAAATTATCCCTTGATTTCGCCCATATTTATTACACTCTGAATATTTTAGGAAATGAATCACTACCACATGATTAAAATAATCTCTATCTTTTAATTTCCAGAGTTCCAGTGGGAATATAAGCAACCTCCTCCATATGTTTAAAGGCATTGCAGAAAAGTTTGAAGTTGTTATGTAAAGAGTTGATAAAAATGATTTCAGAAAGCCCCAGCACCATGCCACACTGCGCTCCGCACACCAGCCCACTACCAGGACCCTGAGGCTAGGTTACGGAAGCAGGCCCTGTGGTGTGTCGCTCAGGAGGGATGAACTGAACACTGAGACTCTCTTACTTTCTTTGTTGACTTACACGGAGGAGAATTGTACTGCTGAATGGAGCCTTGGTTAGGATTATTTCCTCCTACTCATGTTATCACTTATTTTGGTACCCAGAGAGCTTAGCTTTCTCTCCTTGGATATGAGACCACAGGTAAAGTGATTTGCTCACATCCGATGTGTTTCACGGAAAATCTGGGTCTAGAGGTCTGGAAACCCACACTTAGATTCCTTTAGCATAGCACATTTGGCTCAGTAAGTTTCAGAGCTGTGCTTGGAAAAATTCCTTTCTTCCATTACATATGCTTCAAATTTATATTCAGAGCTAGTCTTACTGTTTGAAGTATGAGAATATATTATTGATCATCACTGGACTGTTCAACTAATATGTGTTTGGGGGCTGGGAGATAGAGAGCAAAGGTAGAAAAGGAGGGAGGGAGACAGAGAGATCCAGCTCAGCCGTGACGTACATTGTCAGTCAGTTAGGTGAGGAAAGAAACCAGAGGAGTAAGAACCTTCTGAGAGTTTGTCTGTTTATAATATGTGCTTATAGGATCTGACAGTTTCACTTTCCAAAATTGAATTAATAAATCATCCACAGTCCTGGCTGGAATAGTTAATATGCTTTTCGTGCCCCAGCAGAGAGGAAAATGGCCCTGTTTTCCTTAGCTATATGACACATTAAGCTTAAATAGAATTAATGATTGAACTTTGGAATCATATTTACTGTGGGGAGCTCTACTTGGCAGTCTGGGTGAACTTCAGAAATACACAAGAGACTTCCTGTATGATTAAAAATAACTTGTTACTGGATCCAATAACTTTTCTAGTTGTTGTGGTAGCTTTGTGCAACATAACCTGAGTCTGTGCACCATTTTGCGTGCATACATTTGCTAGGTTTTATGTCTATTACCACTATCAGGAAAAGACCACATGAGTGTTTGTTTCTACTGTTGCATATTATTAAACTATTTAATACTTTGACTCTTCCAAAGCTCTGCTTGCCTTATGGGGGGGAGTAGAGAGAGGAAGAGGAAAAAGAAAGAAAAGTGAGAAGTGGAAATACAATTTTTGCTGTTGTTAAAGAGACTATTTAAAAGAAAAAAGAAGAAACCTTTGTCTTGAGAACCAGTTCTGAAATAATTCCCGATGTCTTCTAGTCATTGGGACATTTTGAAATAGAAGTAGATGTAAGAGCAGTTAGATATTTTAATGGGTGGAAATAAAAGAATGAGACTTTCCTATTGCTAAGGCAGTTAATTATTGAAATGTTAAGTGAATTATACCTAATGAATAATACAATCATAGTTTTAATGAAATATGTGTTAGTATTTTACAGTTAGTACCAAACATGTTATTTTACTGCAGTAATATTGGAACTTGTCTTCCTTCTCGTTGGCAAATATTCTACTCAAAAATATGCCATTTCTGTAATCCAGATATATCATAGAAGTGTAAGACAAAAAGTTAGATTAAAACATAATTTTCTTTGGTTTTCTGGCTTTTGAAATAACGATATCGAGACTAGATTTTTAAAGGATCCCCATATATTTACTTGTTTAATGTTTCCTTCCATCATGCATATCATTTGCAAAGATCAATATACACTGTGTTCTTTAAAGTTAGAGTGGTTCTTTTGCTGTAAAGGTAAATTAACTTTTTCTCTAAAAGTATGAGTCTTCATGCTGGTACATGCACTACAGAAGTGAGGATCTCTTATATTGTTAGATTTTTCAGTAGTATTAGAAATTAATTTTGTTCTTTTTAAAATGTTGATATAATGTAGATATTTTACAATGCATAGTTGAAGAAGGGAAGAAGATAGGAAAATGAAATGAAATACTGTAGCATTTATAAATGATGAGTAAGTCAGGCCACCATCTTTTAAAAAGAACATATAAATAAAGAAGCAGGAAGGAGGAGATCAGTTCCACCAGCCACATTTGTATTTCCCACTCCCTGTAGGTGATGTCACATTATTTACCTTTTAATGTGATGAATGTCTTCTATTCCCCCTTTGCAAGTTAACCACCACAGCCCAGAAATTCTGAGGAGCAGGGCATGACTGCTGAGGAAGAGTGAAGTTCCTGGAACAGTGACCTGAGTCGACAGAAGCCAGGCCAACCTAGGAACACAATGTAATTCCCTGTAAACCAGAAGCAAGAAGCTCAAAGCACGTGTGTGTGTGTGTGTGTGTGTATCAAAATTTCAGCAAATGTGACCAGAATCATTGACTATTATCTCAAAGCCCCAAGCTTAACAGAAATACCTTCTCCTTACAAGGAACTTTTGGTATGTGTTCCGGATGAAAGAAACAGTGGTTTTGGTTGGAAGGTAAAGCAACAGCTGTAACACACCAAACACAATGCTTTTGCCTTCTTTATACATCCTCAGGTATTTATTTGATATTCCAGATTAATAGCGTTTTTTAGCCAGTGGCACACAGGGAGTGAACTCTATCTTCAGTCCATCATCCAGCCTTTATCCAATGCTGGAAATGCCTTTGCTGAGTTAATTAATCCCATAGAGAGTTCTCTCCAAATTGGGTTTTTGTCTCCTATTTGTGAGAACTCAAATTGATAGTGACATGCAAAGCCCTTGCAATCCTTAACTTATCACTTGAGAGCAATGATAGATAGTAAATTAATCAATTTGGGACATAAAAATCAAGCTGAAGTATGAAAGGGAAAAAAAAGACACAAAATTGTGATATATTAGGTTTTTATGTTTTTCTTACTATCTGGATCTCAGGATAGCAACTGAACTTGTTTTCTTATCTTAGGAGCCTAAAATACTGAGATTGCAAATCCTTGTGAACCACTAGGGTAAGTAAAATAACTGGCATTTGCTTGAGGGTTGGAGAGAGGACAGAGAGGGTAGTGAAGAAGGAAACTGGTGAGGAGGGAAAGTAAGTGGGAAAGAGGCAAGTGGAGGTGCCCCTCTCCATTTTGTAGCAATGAGAAACTCACTGTACACAGCACAGATAATAGAAATATATAAAGAAATATAGATACATAGATAGAATGCTGGTAAGAACTCTCTAATGGTAGGAAAAAAAACATACAGGGTACGTATTTAAGTTGAGACGTGCTCACCCAGAGACCCAGAAATGATAGGAGAGACATGCAGAAAGAGAGATTTGCCTGTTGAGTGACTGAAGGATGTGGTCCACATGATAGCAGGAGCTGAAGTCTGAAAACAGCAGGGAGGATCAAGAGGCTAGAAATCCAGAGCTGATTTGAATCTGAAAGCAGTCTGGAGGCAGAATTTCTTTTTTTTTTTTTGGTAAATATCAGTCCTTTCTCTAAAGGTTTTCAACTGATTTGATACAGCCTACTTTGAAGAGAGTGATCTGGTTTATTCAAAGACATTTATTTATTTGTTTGTTCTTTATTTTCAAGAGAAAGAAGCATACAAAAATCAAAAAGCGATCAAACAAATGAAACAACAACAAAAGCCAGTTGACAACCATATCATCATCATCAACAACAAAAACAAGAGTGATACAAGATTTCAAAACAAGATGATAAGAATTTAACAATGGATGTTATATTGTATATTGTTATCCTCAAAATAGTTGCCCAGGTTGAGGTGGTACAATCTTTTTTTTTTTGATTTTACATTCTGATTTTACTTCTACCAATATCAACTACAGTCCATTAGGCAAGTTCATTGCTCTCTCTCCCTCTGTCATGGTTTATGTCGATGGCCCTCAGGCCTCATGTATTTGCATTGTACATTTGTGACTGGTTCATTGTCTAGTGCTTGGATTGGTGGTGTCAGTGGTACACCCTCCTAGGGGGCGGAGCCAGGATGTGATGTAATGGCAGGAAGAAGGTGTGTCTCTCTCTTGCCAGTTTCCGCTTGCTGTTTGCAGCCGCCATGAACTGCGGCCCCGCCATGCCACCCTGCCTTGGAGCCAACTGAGCATGGACTGAAACCTCCAAAAACTGTAAGAAATAAACCTTTCTTTTCCCAACTTTGGGCATCAGGTATTTTGTCTCAGCGATGAATAAAAAGTAGCTAAGACACCCTCCATTTCCTGATCTATAGTACAAGGCTGATAACATATGTTCTGCTTTGTTTTCCTCCGAAGTTTGCTACTAGTAAATGAGATAAAACAAAGTATGTAAAACTATTTACAAACCATAAATCATTCTATATGTATCAGAGATTCATTGCATTTCAGGGTAATATCTTACTCAAAGAATTAGCCTTTAATCTGGGAAGGATCAATATACTTATTTTTCTTTATCAAAGATATTTTATATTCAAAGATATTGACTTAAATGTTAATCACATCCAAAAAAACCTTCACAGCAACATCTAGACTAACGTTGAAGAAAAACTGTTTAACATGGCCTAACCAAGTTAACATATAAAATTAACCACCTCAGAATGATGAAGTAAAGTTATTCCTAATTGATTAAAGCATAGACTAAAGACTGCTCAGTACAGTGCACTGGGCCAGAGTACATGATTCAGAGGCAAGAAGTCTGGTCATTTGCCCTGTATCTACCTACCAGAAAGCCTAAAAATACTAAGAATGGATAGGTATAGATGATATATAGATAGAAATAGAGATAGAGATAGAGTTAGAGATGATAAACATACAGAGATAGAGATAGAGATATCTCACCTTGGGAAATAAGGTAGATCTTGGATCTCAGCAACATAGGATGAGGCGGGGAAACGAAGGAACACACAGAGTTTTATTCATATTGACACTGAGGTACCCAGACAACATGGAGGTTAAGAAGTCCTGTGAGCAGTTGAATATAGGCGATGTGACTGAAAAATATGGTAGACATATAAGTTTAAAAATTACTATATAAATGAGACACTGCAATTAATCCTCTACAAAATACTACCCCTTGTTTGAACACGCATCCCATTGCTCTTGCCACTTTCTGAAGCAGTTCTGGTTTTTGTCTTTCATAAGTGTCTTTAGTTGTGCTGCCATGGCTGTCTCAGTGTCCTAAATCCATTCAAAATATTTACCTTAATCATCATTTTGACACTGATGAATAAGGTGGATGCGGACACACCACAGTGTTTTTTTTTTTTGAGACAGGGTCTTGCTATGTGGTTCAGGCTGGCCTTGGGCTCACTTTGTAGCCCAGGATGGTCTTGAACTTGCAAGGATCTCCCTGCTTCAGCCTCCCCAGTGCTGGGATGACAGGTTGCTCCCCACGCTCAGCTTCACCACAATGTTTTACAGGCTTTCCCTTCTATTGGGTGGTACATGACCACAGCATTCACTGAAGCTTTAATTACACTTTGTGAAGATACTCCTAAAGGGGGAGTTCCAGAACTGTTTAAGAAAGTGACAAGAATGGTGGAATATATGTCTTTTGCGTGAGGGAGTGAAATAGTGGCAATTATTGAGTGAAAATAATGGCACTGTGTCTTTTACTGTAATACATTTTCAAAGCTTTAAACATGTATGTTCTGGTCACATCATACACGTGTATATCTGGAGCTCACAGAGAAACATTCATATGAAAGCTAGTTTTATGAGCCGTTAACCCAGAGATGGCATCTGAGACCACAGGAATGCCAGGGGAGAGATCTAACACGACAGAGAATTATTCCAAAGGAATAGGAGGGGCAGAGGAAGAAGAACCCACAGAGATACCAAGGAGGGAAAGTTATGGGGCAGAATGGGAATTAAGAAAAAGCTCTATTTTGAAATTAGGAATTTTGAGTATGAGATTAATGTCTGATAGCAAAAAGGAATTACACTTAAAAAAGTGATATGATAAAGAATATAAAGTGTTCTGTTTTGTGGCCTTAAGAAGAATTTCTAACATACCTCAATGTAAATATAAGAGTAATTACCCTACGTGGTGTGATATAAGACCACATACACGTATTTGTTTGGTTCTCTGATGCATGAGAGAGAAAAAGAGAGAAAAAACAGAAAGAAAGAAAGAAAAGAGACCTTGATTGTGGACACAGAAGGGCTGCCACAGAGAGGCAACCATTCTCTGGAGGCACCAAGAAAAAACTGCCCGTTTTATTTGGAGCTCAAAGGGCGGGGTTGAAAGGGTGGGCAGAATGATGTGTTGAAAGTTGATTTGGGGAGCATTGGCGCGCCTGTGAAAGTGGGAGGTTTAACTTCTGAATTTATGAGAAGAACGCAGGGAGACGCTGGCCCAAGCCGTGTTAACCAGCACATGTGAAAAACCTGTCAATATTAAATTTTGTCTCTTAAAAAATAAACAGGAACTACAGGAAAACTGGACATGAAAACATCTCAATGGGTTTGCCATTGATTACTTAGTAACTTGGGCTAGGCTAGCTTAAATAATGACCAATAATCACTGGCTGTAGGAAGGAAGACATTGTAGATTAGATTTCCAACAGCTGTGGCTGGAGGAAAGATGCCTTTATGAGAATTGCTTTGAGGTCTGGGAAGCTGGTGGATATTGAACGCTAAAAGAAAGGAAACAAAAGAAAAGGGGAAGTTGGAAATAGCGACAATAAAGGGCAGCTGAAGAAGCAAGGCTCCCTGCAGTCTGAGGAACAGACCTCAAAGGGATTCCGTTGCCTCTTCCCTTGGACTGAAAACTGATCCATATGGGTAAAAGATGTAGCTGTATTCTACTAGGGGCTGTGGAGTAGAGCTGGTGGCTAGAGGGCAGTGAGAAAAATGAGTGCCTCAGCTTGTCCCAGAGAAGGGAAAAGGTTAAATACTGCAGTGTGGTTACAGGAAGGCAGGCCGGGGCACCCTCTGGCTTCCAGTGCAATGTTAGCTCTCTCACTCACTCTGGGGCTGGCTGGCTGCCCTTCGGGACTCAAATTCTATGTCAACTTTGTAGGAAACTCTTCCCGACTACCTCTTTGAAGGAGGACACCCCTTTATTCTTAGGGTAACGGCATCTCAATTGGTCCACATTTTTATTTGTGTGGTTTCCTTTTCCTCTAGCTGTAACCAAATCTCTTTGAGAGTATCTCTCTACCTTTCTCACTGCTGTATTTCTCACTCAACAGGGTAGCTCCTGAACAAGGATGTATTAAAGGAAAAAGCTGAGTGCTACTCTGTTATTTAGTAGCAAGATAATATAGCATGGCCTTTGTTTTATGATAGTATAGTGGAACAACGTAACATATTCTGTCACAGGATCTTATGAGCATAAAAGAAGGCTGATGAACATGAAAGGTTTAATTTTTCTGTTCCATGTGTTCAGTAAACGCAAGGTACTATTTCATTGATTGTGGGGATATTGGGGTTTGAGGGTAGTTGTTTACAAATGTAGTTTAGGATTTCAAGAAAGCTCTTCAGAGGGATAAGGAATCCAAACAGATCTCATTTTAGATTGGCAGATTGGGACCTACTTAGAATGCTCTTTGGCAGTGAAGACAAAGGCAAGCCAGATGCAACATGGAAATAGACTCCCTCAAAAACATAAATGTCTGATTCCAAGGAAGGGATTAGAAGGGAGTTCAGACCAAGCAGATTTCCTTTCAAACTAGTGCTCTCATTTGAACTGGCCTGCTGAGACTGAAGAGTCCTGTCAATATCTCATCTCATTATATCCCAGCCTGGTGCAGCTGAATTGCAAGCAATACGCCCTATTAATCAAATTTAAGACTCTGAGGCTGGAAACTGGGAGCTGTAACCTGAGTCACTTCTCCCCAGGTAAGTAGGAATGTGTTTTTCTATAAATTGCCTTGGAATGCCCTGAGAGTTCTTTAATCTAATCATAAGAAATGATGGCCAATATCCTATTCAATGGGACCATGTTGGCACATCTTCTTTTCTCTTCCATTACTTTTTCTCCCCAGATAATAAGGCTCTGCAGGCTCTGGATTAAAAAACATGTTATTGCTCTCATAAGGAAGAAGAAGTAAAGTTTGTTACTGTGGGCTTTTCATGCCCCAGAAAGAACTAGAAGCTCATTACTTGCTGGATACACTAAGGAAGAAGGTGAGAATTCAAAGATAACTCTGAATCCAGTAGATTTGATCAGACTGGAATTCAAAGATCTTTAATTATATGTGAACACCTATATATTGCTATTCAGTTATCCATGAATAGTACACAGGGATAGCCTGAAATCCACCCTGAGCTGTTTACTAACATTTGGACTGTTACCCATTTAGAGCTAGAAAAAGCAATAATGCCCCACATAATGTAACTTTTATCACAACTATACCTATGTTTGTATATGGAGTCTAACTATTCTTCATTCATCCTTGACTAGCACTGTAACATCAAAGCTGTCATTATTCTATTTGTCAAGATTAGTTATATTTTATCTTTCTTTAGTTATTAATAATGCATAAGCAGAGAGGTCTTTGGGCTTCTTTTAGATGGTTTATTTCTTTATTCTTCTTGTTTCCTCAGCATGAAAATTTATCAAAGCTAACTCTCTAATCTATTGTTCTTTGCCTTGAATGCTCTTTGTCAGATGCTTATCTTTGAGGTTTTAAGCCTTTAAAAACACTCTTTTAATTTCTCTGTATCGCTTAGCACTGTATCTGGCTACAAAAGCTTGTAATACCACCCTTTCCTTTTTTGTTTGCAGCGAGGTCTGAATGTGAAGAGAAAAGGTAGACAGGACACAATGAATATCCCTCCAGCTGTCCTGCAAAACTCGCTTTGGATGAGACTTGGTCCATCAGCCTCCCAAAGACGTCTTTTAGCGGAGTGATTTCCCAGTTCTAACCTGAAAGTTGCACAATCCGATTTTCTGACTCTACTTTTATCCTGTACCCTTCCTTACGTTTCATTGACAGGAACAGTGTTCCTGATTTCCATTAAATTCAACCATTGTCAACTATATACCTCAGCTGCTGGGTTTCTAAGTGAACAGTGGTGCTTCACTATGGCACTGTAAGTAGAGGAGGCTTGCTGGTGCTGGTGCACACCACTGCATTTCCTCTGCTGCTCTTCTGCCAGGCAGCCAAGATTGATACTCAGAAAAAGAAAAGTTTGTACCTGCATTTCTGTGTTACTAATTATTTGCTGCTCAAAATTTCCTTATGCATTGTGTGTGTGTGTGTGTGTGTGTGTGTGTTTGTAAGAAGTCTTAGTCATTGTGATATGATCCGTCCTTTCTATCTTACAGCTACTCACATTTACTTAAATACTACAAAGTGGCTCTCAAGATTGGTTGCCTATTGGAATCAATTGGGGAACTTTAAAAATTTTGCAACGTCTAATTGCCCACCCCAGACCAATTAAATTAGAATTTCATGGAGTGGGCCTCAGATATCAACATTTTCTAAAATCTCCCTAGGTGATTATAAGATGCAGCTAAGGTTGAAAACTACTGCTAACCCAGATGTTATAAGATTTCTGCCTAACTTACTGTAAGGCAATGCTCGCAGAAGCCTTTTAGCTCTCTCTGAAGTTCGGTTTAGAACTCTCAGATGCTTCCATTAGAGGTGGTTCTGACAATCCGATTATCTGAGTTAATTTACTCTCACATCCAATTCTCTCAGGAATCACACCACACAGGCGCAATCCCTCTAGAATTCTTTTGCAGAACCTAGAAATTGGGCTGAGTAACTCAATGATGTTCCTCTAATTGTATTAAGAAAGGCAAATTATTAGTGAGGAGAGGAAGCAAGAGAACAAGGAGGCAGCTTGCCTACGTGAAAGGACAAAGGTATGATACTCACTTTAGATCCTTCGCACAGCCTTTGGGTAGCCCAACTGTACATACTCAAGATGAACCAGCACCTTGCTATTTGGCTAATAACAGTGCATGCTGCTCTCCTAGGAAGTGTGGGGTTCAGCCTCTACCCATTACATTGGAATGCACTTAGTTAGAAGTGGTGATTACCTGCAGTTACTGTCGTGTTGTGGAATTAGGTAGCTTCAGGATGCAAACCGTCCTGTGCAAATGATATTCACCTAGAGGCTCGCTTGGAATATAAATGAAAGCATCACTTCACAATAAACTATATGTGTTTGGTGATCAATACAGAACTCTAATTTTCTCAAGTTAATGCCTTTTAATGACAGGTTCCCAATGCTAGCTGTAGACAGTTACATGCAAGATTATAAATCATGGGGATGTCGTAGCTGTGAATTATTAAACTTTACTCCCCCATATTACATAATTGATAATGGCTCTATTGACAGTTCCACAAGGGCTGCTGAGATGGATCTGCTCAGTAGAAGGGAAGCATTAGCACCGAGGAGTGCTGAAAGGGCATGCTGTGTGTTCTAATGACAGCATTCTGTAACCTCTACTTGAATCCTTGAGCTTCTCATGTTTTTCTCCTGGAAGATTATTTGTAATCAGAAAGTAAGTATAGAAAAGTGTTACCTGCTTGCTGTGGATATTTGTTTCTTGTGAGTCTTCAAGACAGTTTTGATGACTTTTACTGGAGGAAAAAAAATATGTTTTATTTCCCACATGTGTCTACAGATCCAATACAACTGCATGAGAGAGAACAGTAGTATATTCTTCCAGTAGATCAGCATTCTTTTTGTTCTTGAATTGTTTGATAGCAAATAGATGGCAACAGGAAGGATACATGGCAATTTAGGGCAGAGGAGATACCATGAGGTCATCAGATATATTTAACATTAAAAATGCATGCCTCCTCTGGAATGGAAATTGTATTCATTTACAGGGAAACTTTTTCCCATATGTGTTTGACTAGCTCTGTCTGACAAAGAGGATAAATGCAAATTATTTTTAGTTTTATGTAGGACAAAATTCTGATTAAGAAAAGGAAATCAGCTTGTATGTACTCTCTGAAGCATATAGATAGTACATTTTTCTCTGTACAGTTGGACTATCTTCCATGAGACAAATGCATTTTCATATTTCATTATAAATATAACCGAGTTGTTAACACTCACATTGGCCATTTCAGTTCTCAGCTTTTTTTTCTATTTTATAAAGAAGGTTCCTCTATCCACTTCATATGCAGGGGGCACAGGCCTAGACTCTAATGCATATTGCTTAATGCAGGTCGCTTTTTCTAAAGTTGAAAGAAGATACCTTCACCATACCATTTGGTCCTCTTTTCTCCTCCAGTCCTATGGAATATATAAAGAAGACTTCTGTAAAATTACTTACGCATTGTCCAGGAACCCATCTGACACCAAGGTGCTGTGAAATCATCCTCTCCATTGCCCCCTCCTTTTTCTTTTGCTACACATGACCTGTCATGAGGCCACACATCTTGATGTAACATGGCAGGACCATGAATAGACCATTGGCCACCCAAGCTTTATATGTGGTTTTGGTGTAGTGTTTAGAAAGTCATCTTACATTAAGGAAAATTTTTCTTGTTTAAGACAATAGTGATAATGATGCATACTCCAATTTATCAGTCATATATGAAAGGATTTTGGAAGATATAAGGTATAACACAAGTTAATGATGTCGTATATATATGACATCATATATATGACATCATATATATATGACATCATATATATATATATATGTTGTTATTATTGTTGGAGGTTGAAATCAGGCCCTTGCACATAGAGTACTAAGCATGTACTTTGCAACTGAGCTACGTCCATCAGTATCAATAATTTTGAACTTCAGATGGTCCCAGATAAATATATAGCCTCATATTCTTTTGTCTCTCCATCCTCTAAATGATTTTAAATATTTTATATTTATTCTAGATTGAGTAATTTATTGAGTACTTTTTTGGTGGGTTTTATTAACATATACCAAAACTGTGTTGGATGTTTCTATCTTCATACTTTATCTTACTGCTAAATTGCTTCATGAGCGTTCTAATTATTTTCTCGATGGCATTTGTGTAGAGAGTTTATAAAAGTAAAATGTTACTCAGAATGTTCTCCTTAGGTGCTGATAAAACTAACAGCCTAGTTATGGATGCTGATGGAACTGTTGGACACAGATACTGATAGAATGAGCCTGTACTCACCTCACTTCGTGTACCCACAGAACTAAGGTTTATTGTAGGCCTTTTCAGTTATGTCTCAGAGAAAGTTCACTTGTGCTGATGTAATGAGAATGTCTTACATCTCAGGAGAGAATGGTTTGCATAATCTTTGTTGCTGCAATTAGCATCTGCTAAAGATTGCACATTCTGTAATTTCTGATAAAGAAAGTAACTTATGTTTTAGTCTGAATCCTTGGTTTGAGACCTATTGTGAGAATGTCGGTTTCACTTTTTGGACATAATTTCCTTTTTCAACTAATCTACATTTGTGCCACTGTTTTTTTAATTTAAATAAATATTAAGAATTAATGTTCTCATTTTATGAAGATAGTCCTCATCCACTTTCCACTGCTCATGCATACCGTATATTGGAATATGTTTAAGCTATGGTAAATTCACCCCTAAAGTATTTCCAGTTATATAATTGACTTATGGAAAGAAGATTGACTTGAGGTTACTGGCTGAATAATATCCTTCATTTCCTAGATGAATAGAAACACTTAAGCTAATAGCATGATGACAAAAACTAATTTGACACCAACTATTAAAGAATGACTTTGGTTCCAAGTTTTTTCTTTGCCTCTATTTTATATATACTGAATAATTGACTTGTTTTTATTATACTGTTTTATTTTCTACATATATTTTGGTTAATAATACAAGTTCTCTAATTCAATGGGGATTATGGTTTCTCTGCCGTTCATACATTTCTCCAGAAAAGGAGATTTTTAGAAATTTAGATTTCTTCAGAATAAAATTAAATGCAGATATCTGTTTCTGAAAGCACTTTGGCATAGCCTGCCTGTTCCCCCGCTTCTGCTTCTTGTCCTGGCTCCGTGGCTGGCACTTCCTATTCCTGGTCTTTGGGAGCAACGCTCTGTACTCAGAACTGGACCATTTCCATGTCGCATGTTTAGCCAGACACAGAACTGCAGTAAAATTATTAGATATCTGCTGTATGGCCAAGATTTGTTCCGTTCCTTCCCTCCCTTCCTTCCTTCTTCCTTTCTCCCTCCCTCCCTTTCTTCTTCCTTCCTTCCTTCCTTCCTTCTGTTGGCATTGGCAGTCTACATTTAGTCGTGTTACTAGTGGTCACTTCCTATATTTACAAACACATAATAATTATTTTCTCAAGTTCATCTCTACCTCCACTGTCCTCAGGATAAGCAGCTTGTTTACTAAAGCTTTTTAATTCACCCAGAGACTAATCTGATTGGCATTAGATATTCCAAATTGACATGAGTAGATTATTTTAGTTTTAGATTTTTTTTCTGATAGGGTATGGTTAGGAGACATAGATTTATTTTATATCTAGTAGAAAATTGATTTATACCATTCTAAATGCCGTATGAGAAATAGTAGCCAATGGGAGTTCTGGTTTTCTAGAACAGTGGAAAGGAATATCAAAATGGCAACTTATGTGGTCAGGTAATGTTTGAATTATCAGATTTTTTAGTATAAGTGTTGTTTCACTGATTTATCTATCACTCTTCTTTCTTCTCTTTCAGTTTCTCTGTCTCATGTATGTGCATTACATGCATACTTACATACAGATGCATTTATTCATTAAGTCCTTTTTTTGCGAGATTGCTTATAGCTATATAAACTTTCTATAGTGATACTCTCAGTACCTTTCAAAATGCTCCTTTTGAATTTATATTTATTACTTATTGAACATATATTTTAATTTGGGCATAGCTTTAAGTATTGCAAGAAATAATTATATGCATTATTTTGGAAACTTCTCAAATGATTCCTATTATATCACATTTGTGAAGAATACAAGAGCAATTCTTATGTATAAAACATGGAGTCTTCAGTGAAGACCCTGTTGACATAATTGAAAAGGCACGACATTTATACAGATAATCATCCACCTTTCTTTTATGGAACACAAATGAGTCTGCTTCAACAATATTGTAAAACTGATGCTAATAAAATATACGAACAGAACTTAATAAACAAGTAGCACTATGAGGCTAATTACAAACATCATCATTCCTCTGATCCATTCCTCTTAGTTGCAATATTTTTCTACAAGCTTATTCTTCCCACTGTGGCTATGTGACAATGTTGGTTCAATTAATACTGATGTTTTATCTTTTTGGAATTAACTGGTGAGTTATACTCTGGTAACTTTTCTTTTTCATATTCCCCAACAGAAACACACTTTCTCCCCACACATTAAAACATTTCAGTTATTGTAGCAGTTCTGTGACTTTCTTAGAAAGCTTTCTAAGAAATTTCTGGCTCCTTGCTCCCTCCTGGACCCCTGCAATTCCTGATGGATGCACACCTTCATCCTGGAACTTTCCTCTGCTTCTGGATTTTGTGTACTAATCCCACTGCGTTTCTTTGCCTTTCTTTACTCTCTTCTTGTGGTGACACACACCAAACAATAGCTTGTTGGACAAAAGATAAAGTGAGACATTTTTAAAACCTTGCATGAATAAAAACGTATTGTTTTGCTCTCATGTTTACTTGGTGTTTGGAAGCATTTTGAATTAGAGTTTGACATCTACACTCAGATTTTCAAGAAATTGCCTCATCGTCTCTGACATGTGAGTGATGTGACTGGGGAGTCCATGGTCATTTGGCTTCTTGATGCTTTTCATGTTGTCTGATTTCTTTTTTTGGAAACTTTTGAATCATTTTTCCCTCTGTTGTTTTTCAAATTGAGTTTTGATGTGAAATGGGTGATTTATCATTCATTATGCTTGGAAGTTAGCAAACTCTCTGCATCTCTAAAAAAGATTACCTTAACAATTCTCTTTGGTTCATTGTGCCAACACTTAGCATTTCTGGAAAGCTCACTATGAGATGGAGATGACCCTGCACCTGCGGGAGGTAAGGGTCCTTCAGTGTGAACATTCGGTTTCTACCTATGTGGGTGGGCCTTACAGACTGGAAGGCCTCTCTGCAGAAGTGGAGAGAGGACTGGGCTCTGTCACTGAGGAGTATCAAAGATCAGCCTGCTTGTCACTGGGGCTGCTGAGCTTCCCCAGGGAAGACTACTTCAAACTCTTGCTTAGCGATATTGGCCCAAGAGTTACTTAGAAGGTGTTCAAAGGAACATGACCTTCCAGAATGGCTCCCCTTCCCTACAAGCCTGGAGCACTCAAATGCAGACACTTTGGGATTCAATTTTTTCATGGAGCAAGGCACAGACTTCTGGGAAGGGGCCAAGCATGGAAGCACACGAAGGCTTTCAGTCGCCTGTTGCCTCAGACTGTGTTGTCTTCCCCAGGTTCCTGCTGCGTGATCCTGCTCGCTTCTCATTGGCATGGGTCACCTTTTAACAATTTATTGTCATGTCTGTATCCTCTCACACCTGACTGTCTTTCTCTTTATGGTCATGAGTTTGTCTCCCTTTTCTCTGACTTGAAGTTTTCTCAAAAGAGCATAGAAGACAATTCTCAAATATTTAGAACTCTGTGGTTCTCCAAATGCTCTTATTTTCTATGTGAAATGTAAAATCCTAAGGGGATGATAGGAAGAAGAGATTATTTTTGGGTTAGGAATGTGAATACGTCAAGGGTCAAATATGTAAATAATAACATTTTCTTTTAAAGTGTGTAAAAGACTGGGCGTATATCACCTTTGAAATTCTCAGTGTAGATTGTCTTGTCTGTAATAGCACTGTGGTGTTGAATTTCTTCTGGCAAGACTGATTAGACATTTCTTTTGCTATTTTCTGCAAATGGTTGCTTTTTGCTGTGGCTTTTTTCTCATCGAATTAAAAAATGGAAAAGAAAAAGAAAATATATAGTGACCAGGATTAGATTAGCTTTTCTTTTCATCTCCATTTCTCTGTCCCACACAGAATTACAGCACTGAGGGGAAAAGTGCTTAACAAATAGTACTTGTTCTTGCCACTGATGCCGACATTAATCTAATAGGGCTGCCCAAAGTCCTGTGGCCATTCCATAATGTCAGAATAACCTTGTTAAAGAAAAACGCTGAACTTGACCTTCAAAACCCATGCCCCCTTTTTTTCTTATTTATTATTTAATTTGCCTCTTAAGATCAAGTAAATAAAAGTTATCCTTAAAAAATTCTTAACCTTGTTTATTCACTCATTCAGATTTTTGGAGAAACTCTTCAGGTATCAACTTCACTTACATGAGATGTGAAAACATGTGATTATCTTATCTGTAATTACACATTAAGTACATCTAAATGGCTCTGTGTGTGTGTGTGTGTGTGTGTGTGTGTGTGTATAGCAGTCATACTTTGTGGTCTTCTAAATGCTTTTGGTTGTCTTATTGAAAGCAAAAGTGTAATCTGGCAATTAATGATTTTGAATGTGACCTGATAATTTGTTCTTGGCATTTATATAAAGTATCTACAGTGAAGCCTGCCTATTATTAGCCATTTCTTAAAAACTAAAAAGAATAATTGACGTGACAAGACAAAAGATGCAACATGATTTCTTACTTCTCTGTGTCACAGGAATGATCCCTTCAAATATCAAAAGTAATCAAAAGGCATCTTAGCTTTCATTCTCGGTGGAGTCTATGTCAGTAAGCTATTCAGAGTTCTTAGGATTTCCTGTTCTTATTTCCTCAGTTGAAGCTCTTTTCCCTTTGCTAGACTGGCTTTCCTGCATCTGGGTGTGCATGGTGTTCTGTTGTACCAGCCCAGCTTCTTTGATGGATGTGCATCTAAACGTGTCTCCTCATTCTCTGCTCCTTCACCTCACACTGCCATTCTTGTTTTCCTGTTATTCTAATGAAAATGTCACTTAGACTTGACACTTCATTCATCTCTGGTTGTCTCTCTGCAATTCCTTCCACATTAACACTTTACTGTTGGTTTCCCCAACATATTTTTCTTAGCACTGTTATTATCACTACCATTATTCATCATCCTTTCTTTCTTGTCTTCCCTAAACAGTATTCAGCATCTATTTTTCTATGCCTCATATAATCAAAAAATCTACTCAACCAACTAACTAGTCAATCACTCAGCCAATAAATTTTTAACAAATGTTGCTCTGAGAAACTATCATCGATCAGGAAAAATAATCAAATAATTTATCCATCTCATAAACCACCAATAACTCCAATTTCATTCAGAGAAATGCATGCATCATTTTAAGATCCTGAGGTTGGATGCCTTTAATTATTTGGTTTTGGTTTACCATCTTTCCTTAGTTCCTGCTTTTCTATATAAACATTCTTGAAAGAAAGATAGCAGTATTATATCAGAATTCACTTAGCACATATTATACCTTGGGTTTCTCACTTATGAGTCATTACATTGGGTTGTTTGCCTGAGATGCCCATTCTTCTTCCAGCTTATCTAAATATTGCCCTGCATATTACATAGTTTATCTTAAAAAGAGACCACACAATTGGCTGCTGTAACGCAGGTTTCAGTTTGCATAATTCTTTTCTTTGATGGAGAAACACCAGCTCTGACTGACCAAAGACAAGTCTTCTCTTAACCTATTTGATTTCACACAATCCTGCTTTTATCACAGCACCCACTAACACTCTAATGATTTCCTGCTAATAAACATTTCTCTAGTCTTTCTCCTAGGAAAGAACATAAGTTCCATGAATGAAAGGAGACTTCATTACTCACATCTGAGTTTCTGCTAGAAATTGGTACTCAGCACCTATTTCCATAATAGATGAATGAATAATATGACTTAATGAGTGTATCACTAACAATTTTATCTTTATGCATGATTAATAATTTAATATTTACAAACTCCTATTATGTATATTATTTTATTAACACCATTTATAGCTGTAATAATTAAGTCAGAAGACCATAGTCATCCTAAATAGCAGAGGGGGGAATCTGACCCTAGAACATATAAACTGCATTTATCTTTTATCCAAAACCCCCAAATAAGTGATAAAATATTTAAAATTCCCCCAAAGTGTTAAAAAGGCATAGTTAGTTCTTCAAATTTAGAGTAAGTTAACAGAAAATAGGAAACTGAGTTCATTCTTTTTTATTTGGGGGCATGTCTCCTATAGTGTTTAGAACTGCCTGGTTTGAAATGGACGCAGTTCATCAATGTGTGATGTCACAAATTACAAAGAGAACAACATGCAATGTATTAATTATTGTAAGTCTCTGACTTTCCTGTTTTGAAACTGTTTTAGTGTTAATTTTTTCTCTTTAAAGTTAAAAAAAAACAAAACCCAGTAACAGCCTTTGGAACTGCTGAAATGGAGGATAACTTGATAAGAAAGGGAAAAAAAATCGAGTCACAGAAGGACGTCCGAGGAGAGAGGTGAAACCAGGTGCTGTGGTTTTCCTAATGAGTCTCTTGCCCTCTGTCCCCCACACATGCGTCCCCAGGAATTACAGCTAAGAAACGTGAATGTTTTACATCTTTCCTTGAAACTGAAATCTATTTATATACCACTAACCTCGAAGTGCTTAGGTTCTGGGAAGTGGGAAATAAACAATGGTTTATGCTGCTGCTATATCTTTTCCAGGGGTATCATAAGATCAGTTTTCTTAAGCTATTTAGATGTTTCCGTTTATATCCCCGACCAGGAAAAACTGTAACTCTGATGAACGACTTTCTTTACTACACCAGACACTTCATTTCCTGCCTTGAAAAATTTGGATTAACATCAAAATTGTCCCTGGAGCCAAAGAAGAAGAATATATATATATATATATATATATATATATATATATATATATATATATATATATATAATGAAGGCTATTTTGAACTCTGATTGTAACATGTTAGAAAATATCCTGTATCAATTTTATGCAGCTTGACCTGATACTGCTATACGGTTTCCTCATCTTAAAACAATCAAATCAATATTTCAGTTCTAAGGATCTAAAGTTTAAAGTAAATTAAGCAATTCAAGGGAAAGGCAGTCTGTGTATTCAAAAATAGCAAATCAATGAATTTAGACAGGGACTTTGGAATGGATTTTTGTTAAAATTATTACAAGCTTATTATACGCAACACAAAGCTAAGGACAGCATCAGTTTGTGTGAAATTCACTTGTGCCATCGGATAGATTTCCTCCCACTTTCATCTGTCATCATAGCATCTCTGTGGAATCACCATAGCGCTGAACATCTATGATGCCTCAAATGGGGAGAGACTGTGGTGGGTGAGGGACAGAGTGAGTTAAAAGTGGAGCCAAAGCCCTGTGGCACACGTGTCCCCAGAACCTGCTTGGTGCCCTGCCTTTTCTTGCCTAAAGAAATGTCTCCATTTTCACCCAACCACTACTTTATTGGTAGGCCAGTTTGCTCCATCAAATCCCCTACGTTAGGCTGCAAACACTTGCAGCTAGACTATGCCTTTTTCTTTCCCCCAACTATGCTCAAGAAGCCCATATCAATAAGATGTTGTTATAGAGCTGTCATTTCTGTCCCGCAACAAATTTCAGTGCCTCAGAGTGTCCTGTGGTTGCAGATGCTATTAATGTTTTCCCCACTCTGTCAATTGATTCCAAGGCTGCCTCCCCATCCAGCCGCGTGCTCCTTCAGAAGGCACACAAGCCAGACTGAAGGAAAGGATCATAAAAACGTCTGGCAAGCTCACATCTTCTTCACACAACTTGTCATTGCTGTGTAAATTCTTCTCATGTGGATCTTTTTGTAACAGTTTTCCCAGCTCTCCAGTTAACTCCCTTCTCTTCCCATTATATGGAGGTTTCAACTGACCTGAGGAAGCTGTCTGGTAATCTTGCAGCCCCTAAGAATATCACACTTCTTATTTAAATTTATATTCACATATTGATTTGCTGATACATAAATATTGTGGTTGTTTTATGGAGTGCCACGTGATGTTTTGATAAAGCTCATGAAATATTTATCATTCCTTTATGGTGAAGACATTTTTTAAAAATCATATCTTCTAGGCAGTTGAAATACACAGTGCTTTATCATTATCTATAGTCACCTTACTGTGCCACAGCACAGCAGGACATTTTTGCTTCTGTGTAACTATAGTTTAGTAGCCAGTGACTAATCATTCCCTATCCTTCTTCCTCTCTACTACCCTCAGCCTTTGGCAAGCTGCTCTCATTCTGAGACCATTCTGCTCTCAGCTTCTAGAGATCAATATGTTTATTCCATGTATGAGTGAGATCGTGTGGTACTGATACTTAACTTCCGTACCTGATTTTCTTTCATTTAATACAATGACCTCCAGCTCATTCAACTTGTCATAAGTAACAGGGTTTTATCCCTTTGTGTGACTGAATAGAATTCCATCATGTATGTGTCCAACTTTTCTTTATTCCATTCATTAGCTGATGGACAAAAAGCAAGTGTTTTCTGTCTTTTGATTCTTAAAATATATCAGCTTTGAAATAACAATAGATTTCCTTAAAACTCTGGAATCTTAACATAAGGAAAGCTACCTGTGAACTTCCGTCGCTGGTGACAGTTTTCTTGTCTCTTGTCTGTCATCCCAGTACCTGTTCTTGTTCCACCCTGTGCGTAACACACCACTGTTACAGCTCACAAAGAAAAGTGACTATGTAATACTGATTACAGACCAGCCAGTGAGGGATGGCATTTCTCAAAGAAAGTGAGCTGAATGAAAAGAAAGTAAGGCCAATATCAACAAATCTAGGTCAACCAAAGACACCTGCTCCTCTTCGAGGTCATTTAGATTTGGCGGCATGGGATCATTTGTTCTTTTGACAGCTGCTCATCTTCTGTGGCTTTTTCTTCCTCCTACCTTCTAGACAGTTTTTTGATACTGAACCTTGAGCTGAATCTTGTGACATTCAAGGACACATCTAAGTTCTTTCAACAGGAATGCAAATGTTTTCACTAAGGCTCATCACCATGCTTATGACTTGGTACTCCGAGGACATTCAAGGCCCCTCAGCTCCAAATGTGTTCTTGTTTCTTTTAGGATATTGTAGAGGTTATGCAACCTGGACTATGAAGGTCATTGAACCCTGACCCCTACGTACTGTGATGGATCTATTTGCTGTCCACTTAGTCCCACCCTTCTCCCGCACAGGTCTTTGGGCTTCTTTTACTAGGAATACCCTTTCATACCTCTCTAAGTCTGAACTCATGTGATTCTCTGTCTTGAGTACTCATTAGGATCTATATAGGACTGATGATTGAACATTGCCCTGAATTCAGCCCATTTCTTCCTTACTCACTTGGGGGGACCTCTAAGTCAAGGACAACCTTCGTATACACAAGAGAAGTGTATTATGTTTGCCAGGGCATGTGTCATTTACAAAGTCTAAGTGAGACCAAAATTTGAGAGAAAGAAAACACTTCTATTTGAAGTGTCTTGTAGTTTGTATTCACCTATTGCTCTGCCTTTTTACACAAGTCATCCCTCGCATGCTGAAAAAAACCATTTTGGGCCCCCCTTTAAAAATGGAAATAGCTATCCTTAAATTAGAAACAAATACTCAGACTAAGAAGGTAAATGACAGTGAAGACCACGATGTAGTCATAAGACTGATATTTGGAAATCAGAAAGGAACCAAAGCAGAATTTTTTATGAAGCATTGGCTATAGCATATCTAGCATGTGACTAATGTTCTTTTCTCCCAAGGGCCAAATGTACCACATTTCTTGTTCCAATAAGCATTTCTGTTTTTACCTTGACTTTTCATAAGAACAAAGAAAGTATCACTCTATGGCAAGCAGTGATAGCAAAGTGTTTTGGAGGAAAATAACATTTTGCAAGTGATACTGATGACTTGAGATGTCACTGACCCAAACCTGTCCTTGCTGTCTGCCTTATTCTTACAGATTTAATCTGCTCTTTCCCCCATGTCTGCCAACACTACTGGACAGGGTGTGAATGCTTGAAGAATTGGTAAGCGGGAGGATGAGCGTGTGGGGAAAGTCTTGGGGGATTTTTCCTGTGAGTCTGGAGAATGGGGTAACATGTGTGGAGTGGCAGTGACTAGAAGAAGCCTCTACATCTCACTAGTCTCTTTGTGATGACCCTGCTTTCCCCCAGCAACTCTACAGCAGGGATGGAGGGAACTGTCAGGTGAGTGAGGCAACCCAGACCCAGAGGGAAAATGATTTGCCATCTGTCCATGAGGGGCTAAAATGGGAAGTTATGGAGATTTTGGGTTGGAGTTGTTATGGGCCTCAAAACAAGGAGTTTACTGCCTCATTAGCAGTCATCTAAAACATCCAAGTTGAGTGGGCCCACTGGAGCTGAGTGAACATGCCCTCGTGAAGGGCATGGAGAGATATGAGGATTAGAATGAAACCATGGATTGCCAACAGGTGGAAAACACAGTGCTCTTATCTCTTCCTTTCCTCTTCCCTGTGCCTGTAAGATAATGGAACATGCGCTCGTTCAGACTGAACTATTGACTCGGACTTAGGCAGCCACTCTGCCTCTTTTGACTAAGTCTAGTAGAATTCCTAATGTTATCTTTATGCTGTTCAACTTTTTGAACCTGTCAAATAAGTTCTGTCACAATGCATATTCGTCTGCGACATGCAGTTGAAAGAAAAGTCTGATAAGTCCATCTCCGAGCTGTGATAAGTGTAAAGCATTTCTAATGAACAGGTTTTGTGTTAAACATCTGCAGTATCACCAGGATCCAGGGATATTTAATTAAAAGGTGCACATGCAAAAGATAATGAAGAGAGATGAGAGTTTCGCTTGCATGTGTGTTTCTAGCTTTTCAAAGTGAGCTATCTTTGGCTGTATTGCTGTTAATTAAATATTATAACAAAAGTTGTTCATTGATCTTGAATGGAAAAGTACATTCTTTAGTTTGTATTTTATTTTTCTGTTTCTCTCTGTTTCTGTCTGTCTCCTTCTCTTGGTGTGTGTAATAACTTTAAATACTTTAGGTGTCAATGGAGTCATAAATACAACATTGGAGCTAGTTCATTTCCTGAGAAAGTATTGCAGTATTAGGGAGAAAAAGTTTGTCATAGGATAAAAGAAGATGAAAAATTAAAAGCTTTCTAAAAGCTATGTTATGAAGCTAAACTGGGCAAGTTAAATAATCATTCCTGAACGAAGGGGTTTGAATCACCAGAAGCCTGCCAGAAGTTGAGTACGCATTTAAAGGGAATTCTTAAAGGCTATTTCTGCCAGGGAAAGTTAGGTTGAAAGATGACAAGTTTTCTTTCCCCCTTTATAGGCTATAATTTACACTTTGAGGGCTCTTTCCCTTTTTGACTTCTGCTGCAAATCTACCAGCTCTAGTTGTTAGAGAAGCACAGCGATTTGGTAAACAGAGAGAAGAGATGAACCTTGAGAAATTTTAGTATCCTCGGGTTCCACAGAGACTGTCAAGCCTTTCATCTCCTCCCTGTTAGCTCTAGCTAAAAACTCCTTTTGCTCTTTTCAAAGGTCAGGGTCAGTAGATATCTTTGTAAGGGGCAGATTTGAACTAAAGATACGAGCAAGTGCACTGACAGCAGGAAGCTCCTGAATGACAGTTGATGAGAAGGAAAGGAAAGGTCATTGTCCCTAATCCTTCCTTAGGGCACAGGTCAAGGGAAAAGGGACAGAGATCAGACTGAAGATGGGACCAGGAACAGGTGAATCTGGCTTTGGGACTTTTCACTTGTTTGAGCACTGTGAAGGGGAGTATTGCTATGGGAGAGGTGACAGAATGAAAAGAAATGTACCTAACTTTTTCTTTCGCTTCTTCATAGTTATTTTTCTAGTTCTTAGAGGCTCTGAGTCCTCTATTCAAGGATGATGTTAAATATCTACATTGCAAAAAAATGCGATGGCACCCACATTCATTCTAGAAACACAAACGCGCTGAAACAGCATAGAAAAACTCCTGATGCAGTAAGAACACCAGCCTCTACAAAGAGGCCTTTTCACTCTCAAGCCTATGCTATCACAGGAGTTTAACACTGAGTTTTCTCTTGGTCACTGTACTTGAAACTAAGGTAGAAAGTTACCAGGTTAACAGTGCCTTAGTTTTATTTGCCAGAATAGTCATAGTTTTTCTATGCAGTAATAACTAAATCAAAAGATAATGCATATTTTTCTTTTCTCTTTCTCTCTCTTTTTCTTTCTTTCTTTCTTTCTTTCTTTCTTTCTTTCTTTCTTTCTTTCTTTCTTTCTTCTCTCTTCTTTCTTTCTTTCTTTCTTTCTCTCTTCTTTCTTTCTTTCTTTCTTTCTTTCTTTCTTTCTTTCTTTCTTTCTTTCTTTCTTAAGTACAGTCTCACTATGTAGTGCAAGCCGCCCTTGAAATCATGGAGATCCTCCCACTTCAGCCTCCTGCATGCTGGGATTATAGGCATGTGCCATCATGCCAAGCTTCATTGGCTTTAAAATTAAAAGAAAATATCATCTCATCTTAAGAAGCTGTAGAGACAGCAGATAAGCACGTGAAAAGATGCTACCCGTCCTGTGTCATCAAGGGAATGCGAATTGAAACAGTAGTGAAACACTACCACACAGTTACTGGAGCAACCAATATTCAGAGCAGTGACAACACGAAGTCTCACTCACTGGTGTTCAGAATGTAGAGGGCACCACTGCTTTGGAAACCAAGTAGGGGTTTCTCATAACACTTAACCTACCCCACGTCTCTGGTCCAGCAATCATGTTCCTTGCTACCTACACAAACATGTTGATAGCAACTTTGTTTATAATTGCTGAAATTTCAAAATAATCAAGATACCCAGGATAAAGTAGGTAAATACATAAACTCTGCTACATTTAGATAGTAGAACACTTTTTAAGTAAATGCAAATGATTCTTTGCATTGAAAGTAATGTGCACCGCCAACCTGGCTTGGCATCGCAAACCCCTGTCAAGATACAGTCGAATAATTATGGCTGCAGTTTCTTCTGCGCTATCCACCATTCAGACACAGACAGAGCTGCAGCAGTGGAAGGGAGGCAGCACGTGCACTGGCCCCTTGCATGTGGGCTTGGCCAAGGCAAACACCGCAAGGAATGATGAGAAAGTGGCAGTGTGACCCCACCCCACACCAAGCCTGGGCCGCTGAGAAACTGGGCCCAGATCATCCTACAGTCCCATAATTCTTCACATGGATTAGTTAATATAAAGCAGTAAATTAAAATTAAGTGACAGCTTTGTCCTGAGGATGCTGAGCCAGTATGTTCTGCATTTTTGGCACATAAATCAACACCATTTTTATACTGGGGGATGCGGGATTTGTTAGGTTGTTATAAACTTCATTTTTAAAACATTCCTTGTGGGATAGAGTCATCTTAGCTTGGCAGCAGCACCACGCTCTTCCCTCTTGGAGGAGCGGGTGTGGACTGGAGGAGGCACTGGGGACAGGGTGTGGGCCAGGGAGGGGTCCAGAGCCAGGATGGGGTGGTAGAGAGGCTGAGCTGCTGCTTGCAGCTCTGGTCAAGGTGATGGGCAAGGGCCCCGGTGGCAGCAGGAGAACCTGCTTACTGACATCAGACAGCAGTTGGCCATGAAGGCAACTTGACAGCAGCAGAAAAGGGTGGCATAAAGGGGCCCAGATCCAACTGTCACGGTGCAGTACATGTTTCTGCAAAACCCACTGCTTCCATGTTCTCTTGCCTCTCTTGAAGCATCCATCCCCTGTAACAGCCTATAACTGATGTATATAAAAACCCATCAAATATGATCTGAGACAAACATTAGCGAGAATAAAGCCTCCCGTTACACAATGTGAAAAGATTAAAACAGCGATAGAAACTACATTCATAGCAGTGCACTGTCCACATGCAGCAAAGAATTTGGCTTGTCCTGTGCCCATGGGGAGGTGGGCATGACTGGCACTGAGTGGCCTGGCACTAATCCGCAGCTCTCTAGAGATGCCCATTCCTGGGCACTGGCTTTTTCCCCCTTCGATGACAGCTCCCAAGGAAATTGGACACTGGGAGGGATTAGCTCTCTCAACAGGCACACTTTGGATGGGAGAGACCTGAGAAAGGACCAGCACCCAGGTTGAGGAAAATACAGCTAAGTCCAAGCTGCTTGGAGACACTGGTTCCTCCCACTGCTGCCGTTCTTCCCACAAGGGAGGAGCAAGAAGGGAAGGAGGTTGAGACCTCGCTGGGAAGTGTGAAGTGGGCTAAAGAAGAGAGGTGGTGGTTACAGACACAGTTGGACCTGGTGGCTATGGACACAGTATGTGAGCTTTTGCTTGTGCCAGATGGAGTGGGCTCTCACTTGGCAGGGTCGTGACTCACACAGCCTAAGACAGCTGCTGGGACCCTCCTGAATGGCCCAGTCAGGCTTAGACCACCCAGGTGGCCAGATACCTTCTTGCAGCTGTCTACCTTCTCTGTTCCAGCAGGGGAATGAATGACTGGTCAGGAGCACGGAGGCTGCCCCTGTAGCTCTTCCCAGTGAAACACAAGGCCCAATCCACACAAGGGTGCTCAGCACCTACGGGGCCCACAAGGTCCAGTTTAGAAATGAGGGAGGGCTGCCAATTTGAACATAGCCTGGGAAACGTAGTAAAACATTTAACACTAAAATATGAGATGAGAAGCTATGAAAAGTCATGGAGGAGATTCATATGCATGCTACTAAATCAAGGAGATGACCAAGGAGAAGCCACCTGCTATATGATTCCAACTACTGTGTATGACATGTTGGGGAAGGCGGAACTATAGGTACAGTAAACAGATCTGTGATTGCCAAGGGCGGGATGTTCAGGATGAGTGTGAATAACGGGAGCACTTATTGTTTATAGGGCTGTAAAATCTTTTAAATGAGACTGTAATAGTTGTGTGTAGACGCATGTCATATGTTTACCCAAACCCATACAATACCAGGGGTAAGCCCTAATATAAACTCTGCACTTTGGGTGATTCTGATATACCGGTTATAGTCAATGTACCTCTCTGCTGCAGGATACTCATAACTGTGGGGTAGGGGTAAATGGAGAAATCTGTATCTTCCTCTAAATTCTGTGGTGAACCTAAAACCTAAACCTAAAACTGCTCTTACTGAAACATGTCAAGCAAAAATTTAAAGAAAATCACATAGCTATAACAAACCCTGGAAGATGTTCTAAAATTTAGTAAGTAGATTTTTTAAAAAATAAAATATATAAAAATGTCATAAAAATATATTGAAAGTATCTTCAACACTTTCATTATATACAACTCAAAACAAATTTTAAATAAATCTGTGTACCTCAGAATATAGTAAGTGTCTCAATGTGTGTGTGAATCTTAATTTCATCTTCAAAAGACTACTTTCTTGATTTAAGATGCCTATAATTTTTAAATTTGCTCTGATTCTTTATTCATATATTTCAAGCTCTTCTGCACTGTTGGTGGGAGTGTAGACTGGTGCAGCCACTGTGGAGGTCAGTCTGGAGATTCCTCAAAAAGCTGGGTATGGAAGTCCCATTTGACCCAGCTATTCTGCTTCTAGGCATATTCCCAGAAGTACTGAAAACATCATACCACAGTGATTTATGTGCACCCATCTTTATAGCA
>PVJX010017801.1:0-37718 GCA_004027295.1 Dolichotis patagonum | reverse complement strand
ATGTGTGATGGTTCAAACAAATTTTTTTCTTTTTTATCAAAAATGAGATATTATAATACCCATTGATCATTTTCTGTTATTCGGTTCAGAAAGCCCTGGAATTCTTTCACTATATGCATGGCTTTATACTATTGTGTTATGTTTGATATTATTGTAATTGAAACTATGCTCAACTATAGCAGAGTAAGAGATATGGTGTCAGATACTCTTGATGTCCAGTTGACTTAATGTAAAGTACTGTGTTGCCTATGTTGTCCTCTTCTGATCTGCTCTGTACTGCCCCCTTTTGTTTTATTCTCTTTTAAACTTAAAAAAAAAAAAAAGAGAGAATGGGAATATAGCTCAATGTTCCCTAAGTGTGTCCCCCCATACCACAAAACACAACAACAATTAAAGGTGCCCTATTCCTCAGCAGTATCAACAGGAGAAGGAGCTTTGTGTTTATGGACAGAGACCTCTGCTCATCCCACAGAAACTTCTTCCCAGGCCATGGAGCCTCTGTTCTCAGCCTGACTCTAGGAATCTGTACAGACTGAACTTTTTGGAGGGTTGTACGGAAGACAGAACTCCCCAAGGGCTGGCTTTTGCCGCTCTGAGAATGCTTTGTTCAGTGGCACTGATCCTATTAGATACTGCCTGAAGTTACCCACAGCCCATGAGTGGCCAAGAGGCAGGATGTGTCACCTGACATACCTTTGCTTGTCCTTTAGGTGGACCTACCATGACTTCTTCAATCGGTATCGGGTGCTGGTCAAGAAGAGAGAGCTCGCCAACACCGACAAGAAGGCCATCTGCAAGTCTGTGCTAGAGAGCCTCATCAGGGTGAGCTGGGCTCAGCTGAGGGTGTGACCAGGAGACTTGAGAGTGCAGGGTGGGCACTTAACCACAGCTTCTGCCATCATTCTTATTGAGACTGTCTCTGAGCTGTTGATCCATTCTCCGGCATCAGAGACTAGGAACAAAAAGCCCTTTGACCTCCTAACCTTTTACATCTCAGCATACACAAGATAGAGTTATCTGTGCAGCTCACCAGGGTGCTTGAGGAGACTGCTGCTGGCTGTGGCTGCTGGCCCAGGATCTCTGGCTCCTCTGTAGCTGAGCCCACCCATTCCTGCCACTGTAGCTGGGTGGGATCTGATCTGGGGTCCAGGCACAAGGCCGTGTTAGCAGTGAAAAAGAGCTAGTCCACTTTTATCTTATTGCAAAGCTAGCCCCAGCCCTCCTCATTCATATATTTTACATTGGGCCATAGATTTATGTTTTAATTGAAACAACCTGAAATAATATCTGACAGTTGAGATTGGACAGCTATAAAAACAGAGCCATGAGTAGCAAAGCTTTAAACATTCCAGTAGTTTCAAAAATTCAAGGGTTATAGTAGAGTATGATAAGCTCTCCATAAAGGGCTAAATCTTTCTTTATAGGAGACAGTAAAAAGAGTTACATCAAAAATGTTAAGTTTTCAAGTATTATTTTGCTAGGGTATGTTTACTTGGAGTAGTTTATTACCAATTAATCATGCATTAGTCATGTTTTATTCACTAAATGTGTCTGTCAGCTTCTAAGCCTGTAGTTATGAACTACACAGGATAATATACTAAATGTGTAAGGTTTTAAAGTTGTCTTAACTTTTTAAGACAGATATTGTCTGTCTAAATTTAAGATATTGTCTTAAAAAGTTAAGGCCCAGATATTATTTCCTCTTGTCCCTTCCCCTTTTTAACAGAGGGTGGCAGCCTGGCTAATTGAGGGCTATGGTTTGTTCCTGGTGCTCTGGTGAGCTGAAGTTTTGCTGTGATCTATCTGTCAGTTTCTAGGGCTTATGCTCTTGTTCTTCATGGATGAGAAAAACATGTGTTCAAGATCAGCTAATTCCAGTTAACATAGAATGTCAAGTACTACCAGATGACCTCTTGGTTTGCAGTCCAGACCTCTACCAGATGGTTGCCTTCTCTTTTGTCCACTCCTCCCCTCTCTCTTCTCTGGGTGTCTCCAAGGTTACTAGAAGAACCTCCATTTTCTAAACAAAGGGTATACACTGAACTATGTGTACCGCTCTGCAATTGTGGGGCTAAGTGTCCTGCCTGAGACCTGCCTTCTTTTTTTTTTTATTTTAAAGAGAAAAAACAAAAAAAGAAAACAACCAAACAAAACAGAAAAAGGGTAACAACAATACAGACTTCCAAAGGCAAAAAATAAAAGAACAACAAGAACAACAACAAAACAAGAACAAAAACACTAAGAAATTGCCACTTGATAAGTTACATACTGTCATCATTGGAAATAGTTGTTCAAGTTACAAAAAGCATACAAAGTAGACATTCAAACAGTGAGACTGTTAACAGTTCTGCTCAACAATCTAACAAAAACAGTAATATGGTCATCTATCTTACACACTTGAACATACATGCAGTTATATCCTATAGAGCACTTTCTTTTCCCCTTTTTTTTATATTTTTTTTAAATTTTATTTTAAAGGGGTTAAAATTAAACACAACAAAACAGAATAGAACAGGACATAAGAAAGCATAAATTTCAAAGCTAGACAACCAGAGATCTTCACTATCTGTCATATTGTCTCTTGTTTTCTTCCAAATGGTTATCCATATCTTTGTATATGGGGAGTTCATACTAAATAACATAGCCAATCTTTTCACAAAATGTGTAGTTAACTGGCTCCACATGCTAAGGGGGGTGGAGAACATGGGACGAGGGACAGGACGACATGAGATGTCTGATTCTCAGCCCACATGCCGGCAGGATCACAGCCGCCCCCCAGAGTGGGGAGGAGTTCCTTGTTCTCCCAGCGCCCCCGAGTCAACCACATGGTGCAGGTCCCTACGTGCCAGGGTCTCTCTCCTTAGGGCCGCCGAAAATCTGCCACACTCACAGCCGCCCCCCAGAGAGGGGAGGAGCTCCTTGTTCTCTTGGCACCCGGAGTCAACCGCACAGTGCAAGATCTGCCTTCTTGACACGTGCAAGTCATTGGACCTTGCCAGGCACATCTGCCTCTTTCTCATTGGTAACAAGCCTGCCTGCTTCTCAGTGCTCAGCTTCCAGTCCAACTCTGTCTGCCCTCCTGCTCTCCAGGCCCTGAACTTGCCTGCAGCACTTCGTGTTACTCCTAAGACTCATTTCAGATACCTGAGCCCTATCTCAGATACATGCGTTCTTCCCTGCTGGGGACCTGTCTCTGCAGTGACATCCTCCTTACCTGTGAGCACTGACACAAAGGAACTCGCCACACAGTCATGGCGTGAATAAGCGAGGACTTGCCTGAAGAAAGGTTACATGACACATGCTGTTTTCTCTGCCTGAAATGCATTGTCCCTCTTTAACCTGTTAACCAGGTTCTACTCTTTCCAAACTGAGCTCTCAGATACTTCTGGCCTGAGAAACCTGTCCTGGCCTCCCAGATGAATTTAGCAACTCCATTTCCAATGGCCAATAGTATTCAATGTCTGTCTCATTGCATTTATCTCCTTGTATTATGATTGAACATTTGTCATTTCACTGACCTGTGAGCATGTAAATATGCAAGGACCTTACTGTTGCTGTGTTCTGGTACAATTCCTGTTTATCACAAAGTGATGAGTTAGTGCAGGTGGCTGCATGAGTGACAAGCTAGGCAAACCTGTCATGACTGGAAACTGCTAGTCATGGCTCACCTTGTCAGGAAGATGTACGCATCGCCCTTTTTACAGATGGGGCAGTTGAAAAGCACAGAAAGCTGACATAAATTGCCCAAGGTTGCACAAGTAGACTAAAAAACCCTCATGGTTAGTGTGTGGTTATCTTTCCTGGAGGCCTTGTTCTCCCACTTCCCCACTCCTTTTTTGGGCCAGATCATCTGGACACTCATTCTCCTAGTGCTTGTGCCAAGTGGCTGGATTTCACCAGTCACAAGTTGGCCTAGAAGGGCAGGTGCTACTCTTACCCTGCCTTGAGAAAGTGCTCAGTACATTTTAGAGCAGAAAAATTAGGAAAGAATGGATGAAGGTAGGCCAGACAATGGCTCCTGATGGCCTCCTGTGGGACAGCCTGGGAGCTGGGGGCTGCTGTATTAGGCCATCATGGAGAACTTTCACCACTGGCTAAGGGAGAAATATGCATTGCGGTGGCATCTCTGCAAGGATTTTAGGAATGCCCTTTCATCCTTACTGTGAATTTGCTGCTTCAGCTCCACAAATATGTATGAGTTCTTTCTCCATACACTAGTGTGGAGTGGTCAGAGTGAGGATATAAAAAAGTGCATTGTATAAGCCTTGCTCTCCAGGATTAATAATCTAGTGTGAGCACAAACATAACTGTAGAGAATCATGGGGACTGACCATCATGCAAACTTGAACCTTCATGGTGAAGAAGCATAAGAATCCATACAGTACCAGGTCCTCTGCACAAGAGAAGTGTGAAGAGCACAGTATTCGGAAAGGAACATGTGTCAGAGACCTCTGGCCAAGGAAACTCATTTTGGATTCTATTCCTTGATATTTTCAGAGTGGCCTGGAGCAAGTCACTTTACCATCTAGGCTTCAGTTTTTATCATTATGAAATACATAAAGTGGCTTGGAAGGGACTTCTAAGACTGCTTCTCCTTCCCTCAGTGTGTCAGTGTGTGGCTCTCGGAGAAAAGTCTTCACAAGGTGTGATGACTGACTGGTTGGTATACAAATAGAATGGTGCATTCTGGAGTAGGCGATGTGTTCCAGACACACAGGGTAGCGTGCAGATCAGGGTGCTCAGTGGCTGGATGGAGCAGGTGCAGCACCTTGTTCAGAAAACCTTATTTGTAGAAACAGTGGTCTCACAGCCCAAATTGCCCTTTTTTGTTTATTTCTAGAATAGCAAATGAAGCACTTCTGCTCTGATTCCTGGGATGCAGGTTCTTGGAGATGTGGCCCTGAGCAGACCTAGAGATGAGAATCTGCCCAGACCCCACACTTTCCCAACTTCCCCAGCAGCCAAGCCCATGAAGGAGACTTGTCAGTGACACTCAAGCTGGGACTGTGTCCATAGCTCCCACATAGCTTAGGCAGTGCAGCCTTCCCAGTGTGTGGAGCCCAAAGCATGCTCAACCCACAAAGCACAGTGACTCAGCAGTCCTTTGAGTCATTTGTCAACATGAGACATATTTGCATGTATGTGTTTCACAGACCATGGCTCATTCCTTCTTGTCTTACTGTAGCCATTGTGCCAGCAGACACATTTAGACGTTCATTTGTTTGCAATGTGCTCTCAGTTGTCATTGGGTAATTCGACCAGGCTTGTCTACCAGCACCCAGGGGTTATCTCTCCTTACCCACTGGGGTGAACACAGAGAAGAGCAAGAAATTTTAACTTAATAGGTAGAATTAAGATAGTAATTACAGGTGCAAAAACATCTCATAGTGCAATTTTATTTGGGGGTTATTTGCAATCTGTAATTATGTGTAGCACTGTGTGGCCATTTGAGGATAATTGGGTCATTGCCATGCTCAGTACTCCAACTCATGGTTCCCACTCACGTTATGTACAAGCCCCTTGGGTATTGGTTCCTCCTACCACCCACATTTAGCCATTCTGGCCCTTAGTTCCTCAAATATACTGGCTTTTGCCACCCCAGAACATTTGCATCTGCTCTGCTCTTGCAAAATACTCCTTATTTTTAGAATGTTTTTACATTTAGTATATGTTTACATAATGATTATTGATTATAAGGTCATTGTGAAGACTTGGTACATGTACACAATACATCTTAATTATTTTATTTCCCCTCTCCCCACACGCATCTCTTGGTCCTCTTCTCATTTGCAAAAGACCTATCTCCCTGCTTTCTATTATCTTCTATTTTGTTTTTTAAATTGTTTACACTTTGAGTTTGTCATATAAGAGAAACCATGTTGATACGTAAGTTTATATCTGACTTCACTTAACATTATGGTATCAAAGTACATCCATTTTCCTACAGACAACTCAAGTTTATCCTTTTTTGTGGCAGAGAAGCACTCTGTTATGTACACACACTATATTTTCTTTACCCATTCATCTGCTTATGGACCTATAGGCTGCTTCTGAGATTAAACTATTATGTGTTGTGCTACTGTAAACATGGGTGTGCAGTATCACTGGAATATGATGTCTTCAACTCTTTGGGGAAGATACCTAGAAGAAAAAGTTGGGTCAAATGGAATTTCTATGTTTAATTTTTTGAGGAGTCTCCATGCTGATTTCCATAGTGGCTGCACTAGTTTACACTCCTTACAACAATGTAGAAATTCTTTTTCTCCCAAAGACTTGCCAGCATTTGTTTACTTTCTTGATGATAGTCATGGCATGCTCCTTGACACTTCACTGGGGCTTCATTCAGGTGTTTGCTCAAATATCACCTCCCAGAGATGCCTTTCTTTGATCATCATTTTTTTAAAAACATTCCCAGTTTAATTTCCTCCTTAACACTTCTTGAAAATGGAACTGTTTTAACTGTTTGAAAATGGAGAGTGTCTTTGCTAGCCTGTCTATCCTCAGCATGGTGCTGGTGCTGTGAGGGTAGATATTTTTGTTCACAGCCATGTCCTAGATGCCTAATCCAGTGCCTGCTCCATGGTGGAGATGGTGTCTGTTGAACAAATTCTGAGAGTTGTGTGTTTCTGCAGAGGAGGGATATGTGAGGTCTGGAAGGGATTCTGCCTTAGAAGACCTGGGTGGTGTGTGCTACCTTGCTGCTCACTGATGACCAACCAGCTCCTCTCCCTGTCTTGTAAAGGATCCTGACAAGTTCCAGTTTGGCCGCACCAAAATCTTCTTCCGGGCAGGCCAGGTGGCCTACCTGGAGAAGCTGCGGGCTGACAAGTTCCGAGCAGCCACCATCATGATCCAGAAAACTGTTCGGGGATGGCTGCAAAGGGTAAAATACAACAGGCTGAAGAAGGCTACTGTGACCCTGCAGAGGTACTGCCGAGGATACCTGGCCCGCAGGTGAGCCAACCTGGAGAAGGGAGCCTGCCTCTCACATGCTCTGCAGTGCATCCTGTTGGCCATCCCTATGTCTTGGCTTTCTCCCAAAGGCTAGACCCATTACCCAGTGCCCTTCTCTAGGAGTAGATCTAGTTTCTGGTCTCCTACTCCCCCAACACCATCCCCTCATCCTATCAGTACTAAGATAGAACCATCTGATTTGCATAGATCAACTATTTTCCCTTGGCCTAAACCCCAAAGTAAATACATAACTTTTAGGAAAAGAGATTAAGCCTTTTTTCACAGTTAACTTTTACATAGCCTCATTTATACTATGAGTTTCAGAATCCCTTGGAGTTTAGTAATTAGGACAAATTCCTAGGAGGCTGTTTGAGTTTTTGACCAAACCATCACAGAGTGGGTATGACTTACCCAAGCGTAACAGCCACCTTGTGGTAGAGCTAGTCAGGCTCTCCTGCCTAGCCCGATACTATGCAGATGAAACTGCTGTAACCACTCCCTTCCTAACTGATATCTTTGGGCTGATGTGCTAGAGCAATGGGAGTGTCTCCACTGAGGTTGAGGTGAGGGGTTACCTCCATTGAGATGTATCCTAGGCAGAGAGGTCATAGCCTCCAATGAGATGCACCTCAGGCATTTTATACAAGTTGTCAGATTTAGATGCATCCCTGATTCATAGCCAGTGCCCTCTCCAAATTGGCATTTCCTTGGAGTACTGATAATAATTGCCACGAAATTTTCCATTCTGAAGCCAGAATTTCACAAGTCACTGCCCACTCATCTCTGCTAGATATTGAAAAGGAAAAGATAGCACCCTGTGTATCATAAAGGTAGGAGAGTGCTTTTCCTTGCCTGTGTGCTGGAGTCCTCATGCTCACCATAAGCTGCTTATCCAAGCATGCCCAGAGATGGGGAATGCCATTAATCTCTGAACTGTTTAAAGGAGCCCCAGAGCACAAGCTGTAGAAATGAATAGACAATAGTTTTAATACATAAGTATTGCTCCCCAGTCCATGACACCTAGTCAAGTCATCACTAAGTGCCCGTATGTGCAGGATTCTGTCTTGGGGTCTTTGGTGATGAAGACCTAATAGAGATGGCCTGCATTTCCCTGCAAGTATATGACCCAGGAATTAGGCAAGGCCAAGGTAGGGGGAAAGCATTTGCAAGGAGCTGGACTAGACAACCACGCATCCCTGTAAGTATGTGTTCCATGGCCTGGGTATGTCAGTCACCTCCTCTTGTAGGGCCATGCTAAATAATTTCAAAGATCCTTCCTACCATTTGGCATTCTGGGACTCTGAGTTCTTGGTGTGACCCAGCACCAAACAAGACTTTTTAGAAGAGCAGAAAGTGTCAGACTAGCTCTTCGTCTTACTAGGGAGGTAAGGCAGGAGTGCAAAAATGAAAGAGAAGAGAGAAGTTCATATTCAGGGCATGATGGGCAGAAAGTTGTGAGATGAGAAAGAGGATCACTAGGCATCAGAGAAAGTTTTCATCATTCAGCTTGAATTTGCCCAGTACCTATTTCCCAGGCTCTGAGCTAGATGCAGGAGTACAGAGTGATCCAGATATGGCTTTAGATATCTTTGAGCCTGGCTAGGCACAAACAGCAATGTAAACACTGAAGGATGAGAATGCTGAGGGTACAGGTACAAGGAGCATTTGAGTCAGGATCACAGAGGGTGTCAGTCTCAAGCTAGGGCTGACGCTGGTGCAAAGATTTTGGGCCACAAGGAGAAAGATGATTCTGCCCTTCTGAACCTGAGCAAGCATCACCTGGCTGCGTTTAGAAAGAATGGTGAGAGTTAGCCTGCAGCTGTCTATGTAGGAACGCAGATGGGGAGGGACTTGTGTCGGGGACGTCTCAGGGTCCACTGTGCTGGCTGGTCAGTGCCCTTGGCACTGGCTCCACCTGCGATCTTCTGTCTCTCAGGCTGGCTGAGCACCTGCGAAGGACACGTGCAGCCGTGGTGTTCCAGAAACAGTACCGCATGCTGAGGGCCCGACGAGCCTACCAGAGGGTCCGCAGGGCTGCGGTCATCATCCAGGCCTTTACTCGGGCCATGTTTGTGCGCAGAATCTACCACCAGGTGAGTAGCCAGCCCAAGGGACTTACATGCTGCAGCTCCGCAGCTAAAGCAGCAGTGATGAGCTGTTGCCAACATGCGCATTTGTTGGATGTTCCTGACTGTTTTCTACTTTCACATCTCCACTGTCACTAAATCCTTTTCAGGGTTCTTTTAAGAAGAAAGGGTATATATCTTTGTACCCCTTGACGCCTAAACTGCCCAGAGAAACTGAGTCACATATCAGCCAGCAGTGGGGACTGCTGTTCTGACTTGGACTCATTCACATTTGAGAACCAGAAGTAATACTAGGCATGAGCAGCTCCTGTCCCTTTCTTGGGCAGATTGGGAACGTAAAGCCCAGTCAGGTGAGGCAAGAGAAGTATGCTGCCCTCATGCTGCCTGGCCATTGCTCTTTGCAGTATTCCAGCGAGGCTGAAATCAACAATTAGGTTACAATACATCAGGGCACATTTGATCAGCCAAGTAACACTGTGTAACTCAATCATGATGCTCATGTGGGAGATGCCTTGAAGAAAATGTATAAAATGTTTTCCTAAAATGAGTATCTGTTGTTTCTATGATCAGAAATGTGTAGTTTTCTAAATAATAAAAATAATGCCATAAATTCATGATGAGAAAACATACTTAGTGAGGCATCAATGTGGGTGGAACACATCTGATGTAATATATAGAGAATCCCAGGCCAGTAAGACAAGGGTCTCTGAATTTCCCAAGAGATTGGTATTACCCATGTGGTGTCACCATGGAAAGGGGAAGTGACATTTTGGAGGCAACCAGCAGGGGGCAGCATGTACAAAGAGTAAACACTAGGTGTGACTCGCAGCTCTGTCACATAGCTATGGCATTGGGCATATTAATCATTGGGCATAATCATTTATCCTATGAATATTTACAGGGTATAAAGACAAAAACATTGATTCTTTTGTTTCCTGAATGGTTTTTAACTTGATTAAAAAAAAAAGACAGTCATGGTATTATAGGCCATTACCAATTGGGACCTTTGACTAAAGTATCTTGCTTCATCTTCTAGCTCCCTCACTCCAGTCTGAGACATGCACCCGTGATGAGGAGAGATGAATGAGACAATCAGTAGGCCCTTATAACTGAAATTTAGGTTGGACTGTGATACAGTTTTACAAAGAGTTATACAGCTGATTCTCTGTGAATACATGGACTTTAGCTAAAATTTGTTCATAAAACAAAGCCATCAAAGTCTCACATGTTAGGGGACACATTTTCTGTCTCCTACAACTGAGGCCTCTCCTCCAAATGGTTGCATAAGCTCTCTTGTTCCTACTCTGCAATGCAGACCCACAGGGTGTATGTGCTTGTCCCCTGCCAGGTCCTCATGGAGCACAAGGCCACCATCATCCAGAAGCATGCCCGGGGTTGGATGGCACGTAGGTGTTTCCGGCGGCTGCGGCATGCAGCCATTGTCATCCAGTGTGGCTTCCGCAGGCTGAAAGCTAAGCAAGAGCTGAAAGCCCTCAAGATAGAGGCCCGCTCAGCAGAGCACCTGAAACGCCTCAATGTGGGCATGGAGAACAAGGTGGTCCAGCTGCAGCGCAAGATTGATGAACAGGTCAGTGCCAGGAGCTCCCTACCCATTGTTGGGGCTCGTGAGGCACCCAGGCCTGTTTGAGTGGAGTGGCACATGCCAGAGACCTGAAGGAACACAGAAGTTCTCTGAGTATCAACCACTCAGGGAGAACTGTTACTGCAAAATAATGACTCCCCAAGTATCCATATCTCACCAGGCAGGTGTGATTTAGGTAAGGAGATATGAGCACACAATCAGAGATAGGCGTGATACAGGCCCACAAACCAAGAATTGTGGGCAGCATCTAGAAGCTAGAAAAGGCACTAAAATAGTCTTACCTAGATTGTCCTGAAGGACCACAGTCCTGTGACCCCTTTTAGACTTCTGACTCCTAGAACTGTAAGATAATAGATCATGTCTTTTGAGCCACCAACCTGGAAACTGACAGATGAGCCCTGAGTCCTAGTCCTGTCCCTTATTCCTGTTCCCCGCAGAACACAGCATAGTAGCAACCATAGCACACATTGGTACTATTTATGGAGAGGCCCACTAGAGTGGGGCTAGTAGTGTGGATTCCCCTGCCTGAGCATCACCGTGTACTAAGCACTGTGACATGTACTTTATGTTCACTCTCAAGGGATCCTCATGTGATTTGTGAGATCATTGATAAGTGGAGAAATTGTAAATCAGGGCCATCAAGTACCTTGCCAAGGCCACACAATTAGTGCTAGAACCTGGATTCTACCAAGGTCTTGATCCCATAGCCATAGCAAAGGCAGCACTAACTTTTAACCTCAAACATCGCTGAAGTGCTGGTCCTGTCCTGCATGCGGTCACTGCCAAGCTGGGCTTCCAGAGTTGAAAGGAAACTCACTGTCACTTGGTTCGTGCAGGGTGTTAAGGTGACCACAGGGCTAGGCTCCTGCAGTTCCCTGGAGAGTTGCAGGTACCTCCTGAGGAAGGAAAGGAGGAAGAGAAAGGACACAAAGGGCATGTCTAGTGTGAGAAGTATGAAGAAAGAAATTCAGGGTTTTCTGAAGTGTCATTTGGTTTTACTGTACTGTTCTGTACTGGGCGTTTTAAAGCACCTCATGAGCCCAATAGGGTAATAACACAACTGAGCCATTTTATAGATAAGCCAGCTGTCTCGAACAGGAGCTCCAAAGCAGTGCCCAGGTGGCAGTGGAATGTCCCTGCTACCCTTCCCTTACAAGAGACCAGGCTCACTGAGAGGAGCCATTGCCCGGGTGTGTGTGCCCTGGTGAATTCTCCAGGGAGCCTTGCTCAGCTGGGTTTCTTAGGAAATTCAGATAAAAAGTTGGGGTGCAGCTTAGGGAACACTAGGTCCCTGCCCCTAGTTGGCCTGTAGTGACACCCAGCTGAGAGAGGCAGGCCACCCACTCAGAGGACACTGACCATTTGAAAATTTCCAGCACAAAGTGCGCCAATGTTTTTATTGTTATGATTATGACTGTTGATGACTGAGCAGAAAAGGCACATTTACCAATTAACCTTTCAGGCAAAGTACAGTTAGAAGGAAAAGGAGGCTTTGACCACTGCCCCTGTCAGGAGCCCTGTGTACCCACCACAGCCCTGTGTTTCCAGATAGGGCTTTGCTTTGGCCTTGCTGATTTCCGAAGTTGAATCCAGAGGATAAAAATAAACCTGGTATTTCATGATCCACGTGCTTGAACATCAAAAAGAAGCAGATTTAAAGGCCTATTTTTAAAGAGCTTTTCGCTTTAAGCTGCCTGCTTGGAAAACATCTGTTTGCAGTGGCCGGTGTTGCCATCTTGAACAAGGTATCCTGGATATAATAGGAGGTCAAGAGAGGCAGATGAGGCGTGCTTTCTCACACCCTTTCCATGCTACCTGGCCATGTGCAGTGCACCATTCTCACACACTAACTCACCAAATCCTTCTACAACCCTGTGAGGTAAATATTCACATCATACCCATTTTAATGATGAGGGCACTGAGGCACAAAGTAAGTAATCTGCCTTAGACCACACTGCTGGTAAGTAGGCAGCTGGAATTAAAATTTGATGGGGTGGTTTCAGGGTATATTCTACTACCTTTAACCTTTAAATTGTTAAGTCTCTACCCGTTGGGAGCCCCTTGAAGTATGTGAACAGAACAGCTCACTCCAGAGGAGATTCTAACCTTATTTGGATACATTCTTATACAGGTAGCACTGTCTATGGGTCTGGCAGCCACTTATAGTGGGGACTGTGACCCAGTGTCTGAGATGAGGCATCAGCATACTCTTTATCAGCAGCTATTTAACACATTCCTGCTGGCTTGAGCCACCAGGTAGCACATGCATGACTGTCCCATGACACAGCTTGTACCACTGGTGGTAAAAGTGGTATAGTCATACATGGGACAGTCATGCATGTACCACTGGTGGTTCATGCCATCTGCCAGTCACACATGGATTATGGCTCCATTGTGAACGTATTAAAGCTGCTTGTTTTGTTGCTTCTTTTAGCAGATGGGGCCAGCTGTTTGAAAATGAATGGACTTCCTTCTCTGTAATCCCTGGAGATAATTCAGGCAGCGACTCTCTTGACACATAAGATCTTAGAGGGAAAAGACATGCTTCTGTTCCAGGGTCACCAGAAGCAAGGTTCTTTCAGGGTACACGTGGTGTCATGAGTCACACCCTGCTCAGTGATAAATGCAGTGACAATTCTCCAGAGCAGTTCTTGTGTCCCTAGTGCTGGCCTCTGGTATGACATTATTTAGCCAAAATGAATTGAATCCATAAACTCAACTTTCTGCCAGTCTGGCTTTATCCAAGCACGTGTGTATAGTAACTTGGCCAGTTTGAACTTAGAACATTTTAAGAATGAGAATCAAGTTTCTCAAACATGTGCTACAACAGGCTGTTATCATTAGAAGCTCTAGAAGATTCGCCACTGCCTTAGAGGGTCCCAGAAAGGGTGAGTGAAATTTGTCCTGCTATATCCATGCCGAAAACATGCTACTAGCATGCTCACATATGGGTTATGTTGTGCATGGTATTGTACAAGCTGCAGGAGCTTTGCTTTTACTGCTCCTCACTGCTTTCTCTGAAGTCTAATTTCTGACACAAGTTAATCATCGACGTCAGGTGCCCTAGCTTATTGGTACTTTAGCCAATATCTATATTCTACTCAGAACTCCTGAATAGCACAGCAATGAAGAATAACCAATGAGTATTCCATTTCCCTGCTTACTTGGAGAGCCCTCCTTCTTTCTCTCTACTTTTCCTTTCAAACTACTTTTGAGCAATGCTTTCTTGCCATTGACAGCCTGACTTCTGCCCATCATTTACACTGTTTAGCCCCACCCCTGGGTTTTCAGGGCCCTCAGCACAGGAGAGAATTACAGGGGGAGGCTGGTGATTGGGTGTCTGGTCTGCAGGGTTATAGTGGAGGAAGGCTATGTCAGACTCCAGTCTCCTGAGTCAGAGTTGCATGGGATAAGACATGTGGCAAGAAGGATCTGAGGCCCCATAGAAGTCTCTTGGCCCTCTATAGTGATCCATCTTGGAAGAGGGAATACTGAAGGGGTCCTTGTTTCAGAGCCAGCAATTAGGTTGTAGCTCTTTGTGCTAGCAACTCCAAGGCAGGAGGGCTCAGTGTGAAAGTCAAGACTGCAGATGCAGGGAGCCAGCTAAATTGTTCCTCCAACTTGCAAAGCAGGTGGAGGTTCTGCCTATCCAATACAGAAAGCAAACTGCTATTAGCCAGCTTCCAGATCTGTGTGTGCTCATGAAAGCTCCTTGGACTGTTTAATGTTAGCATGGTTGTTCTATGCTTTCTTGTTTCTGCTAGGTTCACAAGCAAAGCTTTGTTAGGGAGATAGCAGGAGAGCACTCAGCCATGAAAAGTTTCATTCTACCTTGGAAGTCTTTTTCCAATGGCCTTTACACTTTTTCCTTGCTCAGTAACCATCTCTTTCCACCACTTCTTTCCACCTCTCCCTGCTTGCTGATATTCCCTGCAGAACAAAGAGATCAAGACACTATCGGAGAAGTTGTCTACCATCAGTGCCATTCATGCCACAGAAGTGGAGAAGCTGAATCAAGACCTGGCATGGTACAAGCAGAACCAGGGGACTGAGGCCAGCCTGCAGCTGCAGGAAGAAGTGCAGAACCTGCGTACTGAGCTGCAGAGGGCCCACTCGGAGTTCCAGGTCCTGGAAGATGCCCACAGCAGAGAGAAGGATGAGTTGAGAAAGGTATGAATTAGTAGTCTGGCAACAGAGCACTCTCAAGACTATTTCTTCTTCAGGCTAGAAAATTATCCTGACTTTACAAGGGCTCATGCTGACAGACCTATCATTCTTCTGTGTTAGACAGAAAGTGGGCACACTTCTAGGTAAGTTATATAGCATGCATCTACTCACTGAGCAGGTGTTGACTCAACTTCTGTCATTGGCTGCACCCTATCATGTCCCTTAGAAATGATACAGTGTCTGCCTCTGAAAATCTTTATTAAAGCCTAGGCTCTGTCCCTGGTTCAGCTCTGTGGCCCACATCCTTGTTACAGAAGTGGTAGCTGTTCTAGGCCTTGGGGACAGCCTATGGATGTCACTACTCATCAGTAAATCACTATGGGAGCTGAGTGTGGTGGCGCACACATGTAATCTCAGCACTCTGGAGGCTGGGGCAGGAGAATCACTGTTTGAGGCAGCCTGGGCTATGTGGTGAGTTTTGGACCAGCCTAAAATGCCGAGAGAGACTCTATCACAAAAATAAAAACAAAAAAAAAAGAAAACAGACAAACAAAAAATACACTGGCTTAAGAGGGGCCCCAAGTTGATATTGATAGTTCCAACATAATTTACACATTGTGGTTGGTGCACTCCATAGGCTTTCCCCCACCCCAAGAAATAGGACTGCCTGGAATTGTCTCCATTGCCCCAAATGTCAGATTACAAAAAATCCCCTCTCCATTCTCAAGATAACTGTTCTATCCAGGAAAGTCCCACAGTATCACTGGAATACCCAGTGGGCCCAGGATACTATCATTCTCTCCTTGTCTCTACAGTGACCCACATGCCACAGGGAAAGTAGCACACTGCCCCTGTGCTTAGTATCTGTCCATCATTGGAGAGTCACAGTGGATTGGAGATCCAAGGAAGGGTTCAGCATTCACTATATTGGAAGAACAGATTCAAAATTGGGGTAGACTTAGTGCTGGCACAGAAAAGTCCCAGGGTAGGTGTTAGAATACTAACCCTCATCCCTGCTCTTCCATTGTCAAACATGACCTGCTGGGGATTTAGCTCAGTGGCATAAGCGCCTGCCTTGTTAGCGTGTAGTCATGAGTTTGATCCCCAGTAGCAATTAAAAAAAAAATTTTTTTAAAAAGAATGACTTGTCAAACATACCAGAAAACTCCTTGGGTTTAGTTCCTTGCGTGTGTGTGTGTGCGCGCGCGCGTGTGCATGTAGTTGGATCATTCCTAAGGCCCCTTCTAGACCTATGCTGGCTGATACCATGAGATTGTGTTTGGCTTCTGGAAGGTATAGAGGACTCTCTACCGTTCTCTGTAGTCTTTTAATCTTATGCTGCCCTGTTGCCTTTTTCTGGGCTCCATTCTCACAACTGAGAACCACACAGACACCTATAGGAGATGAAAGCCCTCCAAGCCAGCACATACTGGGCTTGCCTACGTCATTTTCCCACCCCAGGCACAACTTTTAGCACTGCTAGCCTTTGTATTCCAGGTTCCAGCCTCAAAAGTGGGACTCAGTTGGGACTCCAGGCAGCACAGCATGTAGAAGTCCACCTTCTTCATGAGTCGCTTTGACACATCACCAAATCTGACCAGATAAACCCCTCCAGCATGCCCCTTGTGAGAGAACTAGATTTCATTCTTTGGGATGCAACATGTGGTGCTAGAATACTCCTGTCAATATGTAACTGCAAGCCTGTAATCTACAAACCATGGAATTTGTTCCTGTGCTCTGCTGATCCTTGGAACAGATGACCAGATGGTAAAACCTCTATGTGAATAAAAGGCAAGGTAGAATCAAAAGGCAGAAAAAAGAGGTCAATATTAGAAATGGAAGCTAGAGGTTGGTGACCCTAGGAGAAAAGATAAAAAGATTGCTCCTTGCAGAGCAGTCACTTAAGACACCTGGGTGGTGTGTTAGCCCCGCAAAGCCATAAAACCAGTTCCTTTCTGTCTCCACCCCCACAGGTAGTACTCATCACCCACCCTCCTCACAGTTTTCTTCCCTGCTTCCTGCTAAACATTGTGATACAGGGATTAAGAGCATGTTTAAAATATCTAGGTCTTTATCCAAAAGATCATAAGTTTCTCATAGGAGAATCTTCCTTAACAGAGCAAAATAGAGAAACCAATTGCCCCTCCCCTGCTTTTTTTCTTTTTTCCTAAGACAATGATACCTTCGTTCATAAACTTAATTTGTTTTACAGTTTCAAGGAAGATGGCCATGGTTGTGTTTGTCACCCAGTGTGGAGTTTGTGAATGAAAGCAAAATTCTGTCAAACACTTCTGTTTGAGAACCAAATTGTTTGCTAACAGAAACATTCATGAACCAAGGCACCACTGCACTGAGGACTGAACCCAGAGCCTTGTGTTAGGCAAATGTTCTACCAGTGAACTACATTTCTAGCACCCTCACCCTTTTGTAAATTTTGAGAGGATTTCTCTAAGTTGCCTGAGTGCCCTCAAACTTGTGATCCTCTCACCTCAGGCCTCTTGCCACCATGCCCACCAGTTACTGTTTCCTGGGAGTATGTTGACCAAGGTCTTAAATAAAATTAGACCCTAGGACTGGCAAGAAAAAAGATTAAAAAATCAAGGACATTTCAAGAAGTGAAGCAATAGGACAAGAAAGATCAGAGACTCATTCCCTGACCCCAAAAAGAAGCAAAGTCCAAGTTATTAATACTCCAGAGCACCAGCTTAAGATGGACTATTAAATGAAAGGTTACTCTCCAGGGAAAAAAAGTAGAAGCAAATGTTTCTTCCTTTTCTAAGGTCTGTAAAACCTTTTTATTCTGGTAGTTTTATTCTGGAGGCAGTTCAGGGTTTGGCCAAGGATTTTAATAACTTTTCCATTGCTGGGATAAAATATTTGAAACCTACAACTTAAAGGAGTTTATTTGGCTCATAGTTCCAGTGGGTTCAGTTTATAGTTAGGTGGCTCCAAGGTGGAAATAGCATAGTGAAAGGGCATGGCAGAGGGAAGAATTCAATATCTCATGCTAGCAAGAGTAGGGAGGGAAAAGGGGGAAGGGAGGCAAGAAGAGAAGAAGGGTAAAGGGGAGGGGAGAGAGGAAGGGGAGGTGGGAAGCCCAGCTGGGAACAAGAATACACTTTCCATGTTACATCCTCAGTAACCCACCTCTTCTGACCAGTCCCCACCTCCTAACATCACATTCAGCTATAAAGTCGTCATTTTAGCAGCCTCATGATCCAACCACCCTTCAAAAATTCCGTCCTCTGAATACATGAGACTTTTGGCAGTTATTTTAGTTTTTTTTTCTTAGCTTAGTCTCCTAGGCCTAGTTAGGTTTTAATATTCAGCAACGGTACTATGTCCAGTCTTAACAGATGTTAAATAATCAGACAATTGGCTTCCTGCTGGACCTGTCCAGGGTCCTGTTTTGCATTGAGTGAGATTGATGAGACCAGCAAAGCACTGTGAAGGAGCCTACTGCTGGTGGATGTTTAATTAACAGGTTTGATATTTCTGTCAGGAAAAGCAGCAAATGCAATATTGGAACTGGCGTCCTGGAACATATTGGGCCCCCACTCCTGATGATCTTAACTGGCAGCCCATTGCATTGGCTTGCCATGGGGATCAGGAATTCCTCTCTATGTCCGGGGAGCCCAGTGCAGTCCCTGTTATACCACAACCACATCCTTTTCTACTAAAGAAATCCATTACATTGGATGGTCCATTAAGTAACTGAGTAGTCCACACCTAGACCCTTAACTTCCCTCGCCTTTTGTCCTTAAAGCTTCAGTGATCTCTATTCTGGTTGCTTTTGCACAGCTGTGATATTTCATATGGCCATACTGCTTAATGTCCCTGATGAAAGGTGGGTGGCTTCCAGAGCTGTCCTTGGCAAAGATGTAACTGCTCATTATTAAGAATCTACTATGGAAGTGTTTTGATGACTACAGTAAGGTCTAGCTTGGTACAAAGTTGTCCTGGATGAGGAACAGTCACCCACCAACAGCTCCCTGGCTGAAGGGGTCTTTGGCATGTGTAAGGGCTCTATCAGGCCCCAGGCTAGCATTCAGGCTGGTGGGGTTGAGTTGTGTACTGTATCATGTCTTCAGCCACAGACTTCTCAGCCGCTGGCTGGTTACCTTGGATAATTCCAGTAGGAAAGTCTTGGAACCAGTAAGGCAAGGCCTGCACATTTATTGCTGTTCTTCCTCTATGTGTCTTTGAAGCTGTCAGGAAACAGGTTGGCATAGTGGCTCAGAGGCTGAACTGTATTCAGACTACACAGACAACACCAGATACTCTTCTTCCCTGGCTGTGTGACCTTTGGCAGGTTCTTTAACTTGTTTCTGCCTTAGTTTTCTTAAAAAAAAAAAAAAAAGCAGTAGTGCCTGGGTTATAAATATAATAAGAGGTCAATAAATGTTTTTGTTGTCATTGTTCTCACCTAGAATGTAACTGTGCTCATGAGCTCTACCTTACATTGCTTTGAGTAGATCCTCATACCCATGGTGCTAAGCAAGGGGCCTGGAATCTGCCAGGCCTCTCTTCCAAGGATGTTCTGATAGGCTAGATACTTCCTTTCCCTAGAGCAGCAACAGTATGCCCACCCTTGATTTTCTATCTTTAATTCGTGCAGGTGTCTAACACAGCCGTATATCTCAAGTCAGCTCATATTTTTTTCTGCATCATCCTCTCTGCACTTTCTGTCCACTCTTCATTTTCTGTTTTTCTGTTCTTATACCCATTGACAAAATAACACCCCATATATATAGAATGTTCATGTTTATTTGCCTCACTGCCAAAGATGGGTACGTAACCTTTCACATGACTAAGAAGTGGTGTTTCTACCGACAGCCATGCAAATTTCTACCACCTGATAGATACACCATATTAAGGGTAGGTTCCTGATAGGCATCATTCAACCAGTTTGTCAGTGGTTTTCTCCTAGCAACCTTCTAGTTGGCTCTTTTGACAATATAAATATCCAACTTGAAAAAGTAAAGATTAAAAAGCCCACAGCTACCCTTATATCCACAAAGATCCAGTAACAAATGCAGTTCTTTAGCAAATGGTTGGGCATTTGGTTCCTTTGACTTAATAGGGACTGTGTTAGCCTGATAGTTACAGGATCCCTGCTTCAGGGCTGGTTCTGATGAGCTATCCACATACCCTTGTGAAAATTAGAAACATTCCAGATATTTCCAGCAATTAAAAGATTTCTTCCGTCCCACCTTAGTCCTGCCCCCAAAAAGTTGTTGAATAGTGTTTAATGAATCTTAAAACCTGCAAAGATGACATTTATTGTGCTCTTGGGATGCCACCTGCCTCTTCTTTGTTCTCTCACTGCACCCCGCATCCCTGATGACTTACAAAAGGTAACCATTTGGCTGCAAAAGTTTGTGCCTCCTATCAACAAACTCCATGTGCTAGCTGGCCAGTACCTAGGGGAATGTGACTGGAGAAGCTTTCTCTGACCTCCCTGGCATGTGGAGCTGAGTGTGGGATTATTTCTGCCTGTGGCTCACCAATTACTAAATGAACCTCCGAAATTGTTCAGGTGAGCAAGAAAAGCAAACCCCCCCATGATGACATTTGGATGCATGAATTAGAATAACAAAGCCAAGCTCACCCTCAGAGCTGAATTCATGAGTCAAAGCCTTGGAGAGAGATGGAGGGGAGAAAGGCTTAAAAACAATAGAAGGCATTGGTGGCATATGTGTTGTTAGTCATGGCTTCCCCACACTGAAATGCTGGCTCAGATTTTAGATCATAGGTTGCTCAGTGAACTAAGGGACCATGTTACCAGCTGTCACATCCTCAGAACCCAGCCCAGTATCAAATGCTTGTTCCTTTATGGTGTGAATGCCTTTATTTTTCTTGCGGGATTGCCCTGGCTAGATCCTCTGGTACAATACTAAATACTGTAGAAGTGGCAGAGCAGACTCCTTGTCATCTTCCTGAACAAAAAAGGTAGTATCTGAGCCTATATGAAGATGCCCTTTATCAAATAAGAGAAATTCATTTCTGTTTCTTGTTTAACTTAAGTGTTTTCATCATAGACATTTGCTATATTTAATGGAAGACTTTTTACTATATTTACTTTAGTATCAATAATACTCTCCTCATAGAATGAATTAAGCACTCCTTTTTTCTAGAATTTATAGAGAATACATATTCTCTATGTATAAATTTTGGCAAATGATAGGATGATTTTAAAGATGTCTTACGTATTACCTAGTAAAGTTCATGTCATGGAACAGTCTCGTGTGTCAATCAGCTGCTATATGCAGAGCCTGCTGGATGGTACTTCACATACATCATTTCATTTAATGCCAAAACTACCCTGTGTGGTGGATGATAGTTTCACAGAGGGGAAACTGAGGTTTGTGGAACCTGGGGCCTGTGTGCCTGTGAAGCTCATGATCTTTCATACTGCACTTATGACATGAGCTCAAGGGTTTATTAGGTGGTGATGTGTTATAGGCTCGGGTCTAGGTGCCTCCATGAAGGGGCACAAGCACATCTCCCCCATTCTTCCTTAATTATTTCCTCTTCAGTATCTCAAAGATGAGGAAAATTACTGATTAGCCTCCAAAAGAAAGCAGAATGATTCTCCAGGGGCTTCAAATAGAAAGGTGAGTCAAGAGCTGGTCCTTCCTCCCACCAGCTAATGCCTTCAGAGCCTCAGAACACACATCTGAATTGTTACTTTTAAAATATCTATACCAATATTTGCTCTAATAATAAAGTTTTTTTTCATTTTTAGACATTTGCCTTGCACCATTTTAATCTTCCTTCCACTTTGAACAGACCAGATTTTAATTGGAATTTCCTTTCTTCTTTGTTTGCCTTTTTTTCCCCTCAGTAATATTTACCTCATTTCTTTGGCAACATCATAAAAAGTCAAACACTGGGATTGGATGTTTGAATGTCAACAACAAACCTGCTTCCCTTGCCCAGAACCTTGGTGGTGCTGGTCCAGTGAAACAGGAAAGGACAGGTGAAATGAAGATCAGAGATAATTTGTTTATTGTGACCAGCTTTTCTAAGAATCACATTTGAGAGCTCAAAAATTAGCAAGACTGACAAATGCACACAGTATTATGAAGTCCGTGAGTCCCTCATCCAGGCATGTAAACTTGCTGCAAACATTTCTAAGATGTGAATGGGTCCTAGATGGCTGTAAGCAGTTTGAGCTTGCCTGCATATAATGGGATTTTTCTTTTAGTGTACATTTTTTTCAGATTAAAAGTGGCTTTGTTGAACTTGATTTTGTGAAATAAAGAGAGAATTTACACATGACTGGTCAAGACTCAAGTACCATAAAAAGAACCTCTCCTTTGCCAAGCATCTCGGGGAAACATTTTTCCCTTTGCTCTCTTTCAGCGGGTTGCAGACCTAACGCAAGAAAATGCTCTCTTGAAAGATGAGAAAGAACAGCTTAACAACCAAATTCTGTGCCAGTCTAAAGGTAAGTTCCAAAGTGCTGTTTTGGGTCTTAATCCCTTTTCTTGGGTCTTAATCCCTTTTCTTGGCTGCTTCCCCCTACCCTAAAGACTCGTAGGTACTGCAATAGGGAAAGGGTTACAACAGAGATAGAAAAAAAGGATGATAATTTTTTAAGATCCTGTAGTGACATTTGGTTTGAAGAGGCTGATGGGGCGGGGGGGATATGTTTAGCACACAGTATAATGCACATGCACAAGACCTGAGGGAGAGCTGCAGTCAAGCCTGACTATGCCATTGTGCCATGTGCTTCTGTGTGGCCTTCAGCAGGTCCTCAGTTTCTTCATCTACAAAATGGACAGGAAAGACAGACCTCAGAAGGCAAATATGTGGGTGAGCAGGATGCACAGGGGAATTCTTAGAGTGATTTTATGGTGAGCATCCATAGTACCTGCTTCTTCTACCCAGTGGATTACTTGTAAATGTTGACTGTGAAGAGAATTTTAGCTTGGGCTCTAGGTCAGCCTCTCTCAAGCACCCACTAACTCTTGGGCTACCATCCATCCTCCATTGCCCATTGGCTGTAAGCAGTGGTGGGTGTCCCAGTCCCCAGCTCTTTACCCAGGTCCATGTGATGAGGTCTCCTACCCCATCCTAATTCCTCACCCACATCACAAGATAGCTAAACCACATGACCCCACAGTCCCACTTGCCATAAAATCTTAATTATACACTGTTTTTAAATTTCTCTTGTGGATTTTCCTTTCCATTACTATGAACAGTAAGTTTTGACAGGAGAGAGGCCTATCCATGTGGTTCTGTTGCCTTTTGTTCTTTCCCTAACCTAATTTGGCTGAATCTCCCTGCACTCCAGGAAGATTGCACTCCTGAGAGGTCAGGAGTAGGGAAAAATTTTGTGAATCTACCAGGAATGCTACTAGCAGCTACCATGACAGTGGTCAGAAGAGAAGCAGGCATGTGAACTGAGAGTTCTTGTGACTTAGGCCAGAGTAACAAGAGTCCCTGACTGTGGTAAGAAATGAACCTAAGACATTCAGCCAGTGCCTCTGTGAGGAGCTTGTCACAAGCAGCCTTTTAGAAGAGAGTAATTAGAAAGCATGCATCAGTGCATGGGTGTGGGCTAGGGAGTCAGTTAGGATGGTAAACCTGTGTCCCCATGTGCCTCCCTTCCAGATGAGTTTGCTCAGAACTCCATGAAGGAAAACCTTCTAATGAAGAAGGAGCTGGAGGAGGAGCGTTCACGGTACCAGAACCTTGTAAAAGAATACTCCCAGTTGGAGCAGAGATATGACAATCTACGGGACGAGGTGACCACCCTAATGGCAAAATGGGCAGTTCTGCTGTCCCACAATACAGGCCCCTGTTATACTAGCTTTATGGTCCTTGCCCACATGCACCACGCTGTGACCTGCCTTGGGCTCTAAGTGCGCAGGGTGCACATGGGACACAGCTTCTGTTCTTGTCCTTCCCACAGGGATGTGGCATATAAGACAGCACCTTGCCTGGGTGGGACCTTCCTAAGAATGTTCCTTTTCCAACCTTGGGGTCTTGCAGACATCCTGGTTAGGAGTTTATGGAACTGTCCATAAACAACATGTGTCACCACTTCTGTTTCCCATGCTGGGAAGATTGTCATGTTGAAATAGTAACAAGGCCAGGACTTTAGTCTCAGCTGCACTGGTTTGTGTAGAAAGCTGTCCACAGAGCCTGACTGTAGGTCCAAAGCTCTGATGAAACATGGGGTATGTGAAGTGTTTTCAGGATATCTCAGGAGTTCCTACTCTTCTTTCTCACATATAACATTTCCTCTAGACATGTGTGTTCAAACAAAATGGAAGCAGTTAATTGCATGAAAACATGGAAAAGAAGCTATAGGACCTTGTATAGAAATCTAAAAATTTTCTAGCTCAAAGTTTTCACCCTGAAAGCCAAATCAGGTGCCAAAAATAGATAAAACCAAAAGATATTTTTAAATGAATAGTATAAAGGATAATCTCCATCCCTAGTTTCCTACAACTTTCATAACAGAATTAGGGGCATATAGTGGAAGGAAGAGACCATTTGTAGTAGCTTTACAGCCTTCCTTTCAAGAAAGAGGGAAGTAGGGACAGATCTGCCTTGTGTCCCTGTTCCTTTCCTCATGTACAGGAGATTGAACCCAGGGCCTTTGCACTGAACTACAGCCCCAGATGTTTTTCAAATTTTGAGACAAGGCCTCACTCAGTTGCCCAGGCTACATATGTTGAAGGCACAGACAGGACTAAAGTGTTATTCCCCAGGACCTGACAGGAAAATAGGCCAAGTGTCATGGGTTTGCATGCCATTAAGAGACAAGAGGACATGGTTTTTCCCTCAGAGTTATGCACTCTTGGAATTGTCATGTTTCTGGTTAGCTAGATGAATGACAAGAACTGTAGGTGGAATGTTTTGTGAAAAGAGCTCTACTTAGCCACCATTCCAAGAAGGGTGATACCTAGTCTTGTTGACAAGTGAAACAGGAATCCAACTCTTGACCTTGCTGCTCTTTGAGAGGTTATTACTATTAGTTCATTATAAATTGTCACACTTTTCTCCTTGAACAGCAAACACCAGGCCACAGGCGGAACCCATCAAACCAAAGTAGCTTAGAATCTGACTCCAATTATCCCTCCATCTCTACCTCTGAGGTCGGAGAGACTGAGGACGCCCTCCAACAGGTGGAGGTAAGTTGGCAAGCTCTTGATGGCTGTCCTGCCCCAGGGGTTGTGTCATGACTTGCGTGGAGCTGTTAACAGAGCTGTACCCTTCTGCTGATGGTGACCAGAGAGCCCAGGAGCTAATCCTGGAAAACAGAATCACTAGGATTGATGTGGACTTGTGGATCGCACCCCATGGAGCTATGCATTCTATGTTCCATTACTGTTCCTTTTATAAAACTGAGAAACTGAAAGCAGCAGAATAAAATGACTTAATTGTAAAGAAACAACTGAATCATTAAAATAAGTAGTTTATCAGCCCTATCTGGTATAAGACATACAGTAAGAAGTACAGTAAACATTCTCTCTGACTTAGAAGCTAGGTAAAACTCAGAGAACAACAGTAAATGACTGGAATGGATGTATGCTGGGTGATGGTAACTTTTCTACTAGAAAAAGTATGGTAGCATCTTGTACCACACAGCAGGTGCTATGGTCTGTGGGCAATTTTGCCATGGATATATAGTTGTGCAGTTTTCCCTATGGCATTTGAAAAGAAGATAATCACACCTTACAAAGCAGATGGAGACAGACATGAAAGAGAGACAATTATAACAGTGAGTTTTGAGCCTGCCTTTGTGACAGTGCACTGCTAGGAGATACTGAGAAACAGTGGTGACCAAGCCAGAAAAGCCCCTCTCCTTCTGGAGTTTGTTTGATAGAGTTAGGTAGTAAGCAGTTAAGAAGAGAAATGTGTGGCTGGGCTCATGTGCACATGTGTAATCCCAGCACTTGGTGGGGTACTGAGGCAGGAGAATCACCATAAGTTTGAGGTCTGCCTGCACTACCTAGTGAGACCCTGTCTCAAAAAAGCAATGTGTGTACTGCTTAGTGCTACAAAGAAAAATAAAAGATAATAGAGATGGCAATGGGGTAGAGGATGACCTTTTGGAGGAAAGGTCTTCTGGCTCTTCCATGAGGTTTGGGCCTTGCTGTGTGCTGAGTGAGCCTTCAGTAAATGTTGGTTTAAGGCCTTTGACTTTGCTAATGCAGTCTTCTAAGCCTGGGTCCCTAGAGGCTTCATTCAGCCTAAACTCCAGATGCACTGCCAGTGTTGATGTGTGTGCCTTGTTCTATGCAGATATAAGTGCTCCTGTTTCCAGGTCTATGTTCTTCAAAGAAGCTGAGACTGATCCAGTGCCAGTGAAATGCAGAGCATTCATTCAATGCCAGTAGAACCACATTATATTGTCACACATGTACATATGTGTACCCAAAAGCAATCTATGTTTTTTTTCATTTAAAGAGAAAAAAACAGAAAAAAGGATAGCAACAATATAGAATTCCAAGGGAAAAAAGAAAAGAAAAAAAAACTTTATCATTAATTGATAAATTACAAACTGTCTTCTTGGAAATAGTTGTTCAAGTTACAAAATTAAAACATACAAAGTACACATTCAAACAATGAGACTGTTAACAGTTCTGCTCCATGATCTAACAAAAGCAGTAATATGGTCATCCATCTTACACACTTAACCATACATGCAATTATATCCTTTAGAGCACTTTCTTTTCCTCTCTTTTTTACGGTAGCAATTATACATTTTGGGTTTTATTACTTCTACATTTCTTATTACTTTTTACACTAGAGACACAATGTGATATTTATAAATATGATTCTTACTTATTTCACTAGTGAGGATGGTCTGAAGTTGTCTCCATTTCCCTATGAAGGCCTCAAGATCATCCTTTTTAAAGCTGAGTAATATTTCATTGTATAAAAATACCACATATTTTTCATCCTCTCTGCAGTTGATGGGCATCTTGGTTGTTTCCAAGATTTAGCTATTACAAATTGAAGCAATCTATGTTGATGTGTTTGAACATATTACCCTTTCACAGACAAATGTATTTATACACACACTCAACACACAGCAGAACCCTGGAGAGCAAATAAAAGTATGACTCTGAGGGGAAAATATCCACTGGAAAATTCATGCATTGAGATCTGGTTGGTAGATGTGCTCCATGGCAGAGATGCTGTTCTTTCAAGGTACAATCAAATGGTTGACACCATATTTGCGGTGATTAGTAACTATATTGATTCTGCATCAGGAAGAATTAAATCTTTGGTTTTATAATGTCTAAGGAATAAAGCCATTTTCCAGAAGTGAATGCTTAGCTTCCAAACAAAATAGCTGTATCTGTATCCATTTGTCCTTATAATATGTGATTGGTCATTTTGAGTGGCCCGCACAGGAGGGATGGCTGAAACTCGGATGTTATCAGACAGAAGGTGAGCCTTGAGTCACAGCTCTAATAAATGCTAGTTGGTTGGCAGTAGCTTTGAGGTGCAAATCGATGTTTGGGATGAGTGAGGAGACAGATGGCTGATGTGGAGGTGAATAGCGAGGAGCTGTGTGCTTCCCCAGGTGTTTGTGCTATGGCAGCCTCTTTTCCCTGCCTTTCTCTTCTTTGCAGGAGATCGGTGTGGAGAAGGCAGCCATGGATATGACAGTCTTCCTGAAGCTACAAAAGAGAGTGCGGGAGCTTGAGCAGGAGCGGAAGAAGCTGCAGGTACAGCTGGAGAAGAGAGAGCAGCAAGAGAGCAAAAAGGCCCAGGTGTGTGACATGGCTAGGTACCTTTATGGTGTTAAGGCAAAATAAAACCCAGCTCATGGCCACCAAGGCTCACATGACCCCCTGGGATCATGCTGGTGCCAAGTTTCAGAGTGCCTTCCATCTGTGTTGGAGTCATGTTGGGTCTGTGAATGTCCTAACCCAGATGGACAGGAGTATATTCCTCTAAGCTCCAGAGGCTTTTTACACTGAGAAGCCAAAAGGGTGTCTCTTGCTATAGCAATAGAGAGCCCATTGAATATAGTAGATATTAATAAGTGGTAGTAAGAACCACTTTTTATTTCCTTGGTATTATAACAGACCACTTCTCATAGTGCAAGTCCATATCTGTCCTAGGTCATATCATCAGCTTTATAATGGGTTTGGCAAAGACCTTTGGTCTGTTTTCAGATCTGTGAATTGTGGGACCTGAAACCCTTCTCAAATCCTTAGCCCACCCTATTCCTACCTCTTTGTGTCCTCTACTTTTGCAACACCCTTCTTTCTTGCCATTCAAGTGTTGGTGCAGACTCTGATCTGTACTGCTCTCAAACCTTTTTGAGTTTGTTTTGTTTTGTTTGTTTTTTGTTTTTTCCTAGCAATAAGTGGAGAGGTGAATCTCATTGTTGGATTTGTATCTCTCAGGTGGATTAGATTCCAGAACAAGGAGTGAAAGGATTAGGTCTATAATGACTCACTTAATTGCAAGGGAAGCCACCTGAAGGCAAGTATAAATCAAATGCTGTACAGGTGCTCCTGGACCTACAGTGGGGTTATTTCCTGATAAACCCATCATATGTTAGAAACACCATAAGTGCAAAATGCATTTAATGCATCTTACCTTCTGAAAATCCTGGCTTAGCAACCAGGCATGCTGTAGAATCTTGTTTGTTTACCGTCATAACCATGGAGTCAGCTGGGAGCTGTGGCTCACTGCCTCTGCCCAGTGTCACCAAAGAGGATCATGCAGCCTGTTGCTCACTTGGGAAAAGATTTAAAGTTCAAAATTTGAAGTACAGTTTCTACTGAGCATGTGTTGTTTTTGTACCATTATAAACTTGACAGTCCTGTGTGTTAACTGTGATAAGTCAGGGACCGTCTATATGTGAAAGTTATTACAGTGCTGGGTGTGGTGGTACATGCCTGTAATCCCAGCACTTGGGAGGCTGAGCCAGGAGGATCACCGTGATTTCAAAGCCAGCCTAGGCTTTCCAATGAGTGTAAAGCCAACTTAACATAGCAAGACTTTGTCTTTAAAAAAAAAAAGAAAAAGAAAAAGAAACCTACACAGATGACATCAGATAATGGGTGACATAAAAGTTCCTAGCCTACCTTGCTGCACCTAAAGATTCATTATCTGGGTTCGTTTCCCATTATAGAAATGCCAGTTAATTTTGAAATCATAGCTACAGAACTTGTGTGTGTCTTGAGTTCAAGTAAAAAAGGGTATCTCTTTCCTCAAAACATAATCATTGAACAACATAAGAACAGTACATTGGGACCCTGGCTCCATTGTGTATGTTGAGATCTCTTTCAGGAACATGTGTCTGCTTCTGACAGTTTACTAAAAGGACAAGAGTGGGACAATGGAGAGCATAGAATCCTACAAACCCCTGAGACAAAGGCTCAAGTTCCTGGATCTTCCCTTGGCCCCAAAAAGAATCCTGAGCTACCTGGGTCTTTATCCTGGAGCAATATGGCCCTAGGTCCCACTCTTAGAGAGCATGCATGAATGAGAAATGGCAGGGAAGTCTGTGGAATATACTGTAAGTAGGGGAATAACTGAGCTCCTGGGAAAGTGGGACTTCTGTGACAAGCCATCTGTCAGTTTTTGACCTACCATTAATCCAGCTCCCTTTCCCTGACCTGGAAAAGCCAAAGTCACTTTGGCCTCCAGGGCTGCACGATTAGAAACATGACTGCCAGCCCATCTTAGTACTCAACACTTTGAGTTTGAGTAGATCCCTGTTTTCTGAAAACCTAGTATATTTATATGGCATCACAGGTGGTCATGTGTTGAGTCTGTGTTACACAGAGCATAAGTATGGGCCTGATACCTCAGCAGCAGATGGAGTGGTGACCCTGGATGGTCACATACTCTGTACCGTGGGTGATGGTGAGCAAGGTAGAGGCTGGGATCTTAGTGGAGTTTTTCCTGGGCTCAGGGCTAAAAGCAGTGCAGTGCATGTAGGCACCCTTCATCTGGAAGGGGCTGTAGGACATGCTTAGATCCTTTGCTGTCTGTAAGCCTGGGGCAGCCCTTATCCATTCACAGCTGATGATGGCCTCATCAGCTGGACTTGAGGTTGTAAGCATTGTAGGTAATCTGGATAATCTCTGTCAGTTTTTAGCTCTAAAGATCCATCTTCAGGAATATCTTAGACGGCTTAAACTCAAACCCAAGCAGTTAGCCACTTACAAAAAAGTGCTTTCTATCCCCTTTGCCTGGGGCAATTCAAGTCTGATGGCTGCCAAGTAATTGTAGGTACGCTTGGCTCAGCTGAGTCCTAAAGGGGTATTATTCTGGCCATTACCACCTACAGCCTCTAGCTTTGGAGTTCTGAAGTCAGGACATGTGTCCTGAGCAAGTATTGTGCACCAGCTCTTCTGCTACCTATTGCAGAAGGTCACAGAGGAGGCCACTCCAATGCAAGTGGCTCAAGCTTAGCTGGGAAACAGAATACACAGGAGTACCCCCTCCCAAATTCGAGTGTAGTTCACCTCATCAATAGATATGCAAGTTTTCCTATGTACACTAGTATCCTAGGGCTGTTGAAACAAATGACCACAAATTGATGCATTAAAACAAGAAAAATTTGTTCTCTTATAGTTCTAGAATGCAGAAATCCAGGTGTTGATAAAGCTAAGCTCTCTGAAGGCTCTAGGGTATAATTTGTCCTGTCCCTTTCTTCTGGCTTCCTGTGTTGGCAATCTCTGGTGTTCTTTGATTCAAATTCCTGCCTCTATCTTTACATGCCCTTTTTTTCTATGTATATGTCTTTCTTAAGAGGGTACCTATGCAATTAGAGCCCATACTTATCACTTGACTTGATTGCATCTACAAAAACCCCATTTCCAAATAAGATCACATTCACAGGTTGAGGGAGATTGACTTCAGAATATCTTGAGGGGCCACCTATAACACAATGTTACATAAACTCAGGCTGTATGCCTATGGGGACCATGTGAATAAAAAGGGGCAGGAAGGAGTTGCTTATGGAGGACTTCATGGTAACCTGAATATTGAGCTATGGTTTGAAAGAGGGACAAAAATGCACTCAAGGAGGCTGAAGGCGCCAAAACTATGCAAAACAGAACGAGCATGTTTGACCATTGTTAGAAATATTTCTGTGGAATACATACTTTTCTGTCTCTTTGCCTGTACAGATGGAACAACCAAAGAATGACATAGGATTGGACCAGGATTCAGATCTGGCCTACAACAGTCTGAAGGTAAGGCTATGTGTATGCCAATAGAGAAGAGATGACAAAGCTGGGCATCAGAAAACCAGGTCTTAAACTCCAACCTCCTATGGGTAGTAAGTAGACCCATCAACAAATAACTGCTTTCTACACTTTGTGTCTTCACTAGGACTTGTGTCTTCACTAAGACTTTAGTGGCTTTGAAATGAAAGAAAATCTGCATTTACTACCAAGGAGTGGTAATGCTTTACCTGATACAACTTCAGCTAAAATAAAATGCAGTGGACAGTGAAAATTGCATTTGGGGGGGAAAAAGTCCAGCCTGGTAGAGACAGATGTAAAACAGAGGGCTCTCCCCTGTGTATCAGTGCTAACCTGGCTAGAGATAGCAAGGTGGAATGGTGGAGATCTCAGGGTAGGAGCTTCGTGGTAGGAAAGAGAGTATGGAAAAGGAGTGTCAGACCAGTTCCACCCTCTATTCCCATTTCCAAAGATTTGCTAATGTGGCAGTTGATCCAATCTGCTAGTCACTTGTATGACTACAGATAATTCTGTTCATGGCTACATTGTCCAAGAAAAATCATTCCTATGGCTTTTTTTTTCCTCAAAAAGTTTATTGTGATATAAAGTACACATAACATAAAATTAACCATTTGAAGCATACACTTTAGGGGTATGAAATTCTGTCATAATAGTATGCAAGCATCTTACCACTATCCATCTCTTTTCATTTTGCAAAACAAACCATCCACCTAAACAACCTCTCCCCACTCCTCCCTCTCCTGAGGCCCTGATAACCAACATTCTATGTTTCTTTCTTTGTGAGTTTGACTACCTGGATGCCTTATACTAGTTGAATCATACAATATTTTCCTTTTCATCATTGGCTCATTTCATTTAGCCTGTTTTTGAGGTTCTTTGATATCATGGAATGTCAGAATTCCCTTTCTTTTTAGGGAATAATTCTACGTATATATACCACATTTTACTTATCCTTTCATCCATTGCTGGGCAGCAACCCTACCTATCTATGTAGAACTAATAAGATAGTCTAGCCCAGTGCTGAGACAAAGCTCTGGGCTGTGCAGTAAATAGACACACTTGGCTACTTAGTTCTTTTCCAACTGGAGCCTTGTCTAGTTAGTCTTGAGAAACTTGCCACATGTGCATATATAAGATAAGGCAGTCTGAAGGTAAGGCTATGTGTTGGGAGGACCCAACTGGGAGGACCAGTCAGTGAGTAGTAAATTTTGATCAAACCCTAGATATCCTCTATGAGAAGTTTAGACATTTTTCCAATCCTTCTACAATGTATGAAGTAACTCCAGTTCTGCCTTTGGATAGAGGCACATTATCTGGGCCCTACACACAGGCTTATGTATGCCATCTGTTACAGGTGATGCCAAGTGGAAGGTTCTCAGGTTTGTCACACCTAGCATTGCCCAAATTAGTCCAAAGGACTGTGGCTGTACTGGGAGATGGGATGCCAGTCAGTGGCCAGCAGCCAGGGCATAGGCATCAAAGCAGAGGACAGTGGGCAGCAGAAGTGGTTACAGCAGCCAGGGTAGATATTGGACCAGGGAGGGGAGAAGTTCACTGTCCTTGGGGCCAAGCACAAGATGAGAGACAAGAAGCCAAAAGGAGCTGTTTCTCTTTGACCTGGGAACCTGCTGGGCAGAAAGTAGACCTATTCAAGGCATTCAGCAGCTTTGGGTTTCCTGCTCTGGGCCTTACCTGAGTTGAGATCAGAAAATAGTGCCCACTAACTTAGAGCTCAGGAAAGAAAAACAGAGCAACTAAGAGCCCAGATTGAAATGTAAATACTTTTCATCTTTAGCTGCCACTCTAACTTCAGATAGCACGGACCAGAAAAAGCTCAATTAAGAAGGTCCTATCAGTGATTTGTTCTGTTTCCTTAATGCTCCTTTTCTACAGAATTTTTTTATTTCATTTGTAAAGTTTTAAAAGTGATTCTGCTCATGTTAGAAATTTTTTATCCAAAAAGTTTAAACAATTGTTTTAAAAAATCTGTATTTCATCCTCTCAGAGACATCCTCTGATAGTATTTGGATATCCTCATGCTTCTACTATGCATATTATTTGTATTACTCAGCTTTTCTGTCACCAGTGCACAATACTCAATACTTGTAACTTAAAGGAGGATAGGTTTAATTGGGTTCATGATTTCAGGGAATTCAGTCCATATATTGCCAGCTGGTTACAAGGGAGAAACATCACAGTGGAAGGATATCAAGAGGAAAGAGATTGGTTATCGCAGCTGTGAAGCTGAGCCAGGGAACGGTGCCAGAGAGGGAGAGGGCAAAGGGTCAGATGTCATATCCAAGGTCATGCCTCTGTGGCCCACCGGGCATACCCAGAAGTATATGAACCACCACAACAGCCTCCAAGCTAATCAAGCTGACACAATTAAGCTTTACTACCACATTGTTTATATAGCTAATACAGTGAACTTCATATTATGCTGCTTTTCACGTAACCTAACAAGTACTTTTCTTCCTAATCTCTTTGAAAGCATGATTTTTCATGGTTCATCAAAATTTGATAACATTATAACAATTTTCTTAAACACTCTCTTAACTGCCAACATATTAATTGTTCTGTTGTACTGTTATAAATGTTACTGTGGTAGAACTAAGCTTTTTTTTTTTTTTTTTTTGCTTTTTGAAAGACAGACCTGAGTCATCAGTAATTATTCCATTAAAACTCTTCAGAATTTTTGGAAAATAAACTGCATCAATTACCATTAAGGCTACATTCGTGAGATGGAGCTGGTTGTATAGCTTTAGCTTATTTATGGAACATGGGTCAGTTTTACTGGTTTAAAATATTACGAAGTTAGTACCAGGGAAGTGTTGAGTGTATGTACCAGTGTATCAGTTGGGTGAGTGGCATGCTGCTGCTTGGGAGGGTAAAGGCAGAAGAATTGCAAGTTCAGGACCAGCCTGAAACTTGGCAAGAACCACTCCTCCACCAAACAAAAAAAGAAGTGCACTTATGCCTTACTTGAAATTGTGTGACTTCCCAAGTTAACACTCTTCCCATGTGAAACATGGCCTACTTTGCAGTGGGCCCTTTTATAAAGTATTCTCCAGAGATGCATTAAAGTGAAGAGAAATAATAGATGCCAGAACCCTCTGCAAGAAGTATCCATCCAATCTTCCCACTTGATTTAGATGCCCAGGAGCAGGCCACAGAGCTATCCAGAGAAGGGAAACTTCAACTCCCAGTTCCAAAAGAAAGAAGAAATGGAAAGGGGAAGCAAGGAAAGGAGGGAATAAAACAGAAGGGAAAGCAGAAGTGCAAGGTGATAGCACGCCACCCTTGACCAGCTCTCAGCCATACTCTGTGTCCTTTCCCTGAGTTATTCAGCCCTTCTACTGCACACTCACATACCCTCTCAAAGGTTAGCCTTCACCATATTGTTACTGATCCATCTCTGGCCACCTCTAGGCAGAATCCTAGACCCATAATTCTGACTTCTCATGTGCCATCAGGACCACAGTCGGGAGCATCTGAACTGCGGAGCCTTTCTTGGGCTTACTGGACTTGATAAATGGCATTCACGTGGCCCAGGCATCCTTCTATTTACTTCCTACACCCGATTACCAAGTTATGACAGTTCTAGCTCTTGACTGAGGCACATCTATGTCCCACTCTGGTCCTAGCCACAGCCTGTGCCACCTTGCTCTTCTGCCCAGTACTACAAGCTCCTGAGTCCAGCTCCTTCCCATTTTTCACAGCCCTCTCCTGCACCTCTTGACTCCTTCCCTACCCTACGCTACTTTGCATTTCCTCAGCAAGCCCTGGCCTTCTCCTTTTGTTGGGATTTTTAATGCCTGGAAATCTCACCTGGCTGACTGCTGCTGGTCATTAGTTGTCAGCTTTAATGTCCCCAGTCATCTCCTCCAGGGAACCTGCTCTTATTTCTAAGGCTCAGTAGAGGAGACCTTCTGTGACCCCTGGTTCACAGTGTATTCCCAACTGCAGTGCAGTGATCTGTACCTTAGTGTAATCATTAGGCTTTAAGCAGATGCTATGTCCCTAGTGCTGAGCCATATTATATAACAAAAAGGAAGGATAAGACAGTGGAACTGCACTGTCCTCCAAGGAAATGGCATAACATTTGGATGCATCAAAAACGTCTTTCACGGTCTTATCCCACTCTCTGCCTGAACTCAGACACAATAAATTCCATGCTATGTTGCCTTTAAAATAAAAAGTCTTTCCCCTAAATATGATCCAGTTCCACTTATGAGTACCTAGATGAGTAAGTCAAACACACATTGTGGATAGATGGGCCAGGGATATAACTCAATGGCACAGTGCCTGCCTGGCAAGCACGAGGTCATGAGTTCGATTCCCAGTACCAAAAACCAACAAAAAATAATATTGATAGATGGTGGTTGCTTGGGGCCCATGGAGTAGAGATGGAGAGTTACTTTTTATGGGAACAGTTTCAGTTGGGGAAGGTGAAGGAGTTCTAGAGATTGGTGTAGGAGATGGAGGTATCACACTGTGATTGTGCTTCGTGCTACAGAACTGTATAGCTAAAAATAGTTGAGATGATAAATATTGTGTATTTTTTAACCACATTAAATCCCATGTTTCCTTTTACGGCACCATTTGACTGGGTAGAAAGATGTGGAACTGGTAAGCCAGGTAGGTAGCACAGGAGAAGTTTTGGTTAAGGTAGACCATATCCAGGGACAGTTGAAGAATGGACTAGATACTTCTCAGGTGTGCCCTAGATGGGAATCTTTGTGACCAACAGCTGGAGCCTCCCTCAGGCTGACCCTCTTTGTCTTGGAGCAAGATTTAAGTCTTGAGTGGGAAATTAGAATGGCTGTAACCCAGGCTACTGGCTAAACAGAACTGGAGGAAACTTTAGCCACCATCTGCTGTTGTTCCCTTAAACTATACCTGTCCTAAGGCTGAGGTCAGGGTTGGGCAGAGTATACCTTGAGCCATGCATAATGAGGACCTAGGCTCCTGCTTCAAACCCACTATTCCTCTACCATATGATGCTGATTCTCCTGAGCTTAGTAAGTAGACTCACCATAGGCTTGATGAGTTCATCAATAATCATTGAAGATTAGTCACCTTGTCTCAGAGCCCTCCTCATATCTGCAGAATCACTGTCTCCATGCAAGGCTCTAAAATCCTCCATAATCTTCACATGTATGTTGAAGTGGTAAGAAAAACCCTGGTCAAAAGATGGGAGTCCCAGCCCCTTGCCCAGACTAAGCCTTTAAATTCTGTCAGCCTTTCCTTCACTGGACTCTGTTTTCTAATTCAGAAAATAAAGATTGTACCCAATGGTCTTGGTTCTGTTATCCTGTGATTCTGCAACGAATATGCAGGCAATTCCTACTTACCACATTTTTAACCATGTTGAGTTAGTTAAGGCAGAGAAGACCATCTGAGGATGTAAAAGGGTTGTCACCTGTCTTCCAGAGGCAAGAGCTGGAATCGGAGAATAAGAAGCTGAAAAATGATCTAAATGAGCTGAGGAAAGCTGTAGCTGATCAAGCCACACAGAACAACTCTCCTCACAGTTCCCCAGACAGTTACAGCCTCCTGCTGAACCAGCTTAAGCTAGCCAATGAGGAGCTCGAGGTCCGCAAGGAGGAGGTGCTCATCCTCAGGACCCAGATTGTGAACGCTGACCAGCACCGGCTTGCTGGCAAAAGCACGGTAACAAGATGGCTGCTATGATTGGGTTTGTCTGGGGATGACGGTGGGTAATAAACTTCCATTGTCGTAGGTATTTTACCCACAATGGTTTTAAACCTGAAAGAGCAGAGTCTGTCTTACTCATTCTGAGTTTCCTCTAACTGCAACACAAGGGACTTGCTGCCCTTTGACCATGATCGTTACTGAGAAATGGAGCTAGAAGTTTCTAGAATCTTCTGAATGTGCTGTGTCCAGAAGGAACAAGGCAAAGAATTAGATATATAGCCTGAGGCAACTGTGTTCTTTTACATTATGCCTCTTGCTGTTTATGTTTCTAAAGTGCAGAGAAATGTTCTATCTCAGCCCTCCCATGGTAGTATGTCTCGATTACTGTTTGTTCCTAATGCTCTCCCTTTCTGGGACAGATTATTTGAGGGGAAGTAGAGGACAGAAGCTGTGTAGTTTCCTCCATTGGCTCTAATAATTTGGGTCACTTCTGGGTATGGTCTCTGAGGTAGTTTTGGCCTGGGGGAAAGTGATAATGAAGGTAGAGGATTCAACCCTGAGCCAGAATTTAATCGTGTCCTCTGAGCAGGTGTACTTTCTCTTCCCAAGGACACTGTTGATGCTATCTCCTCCATTGCTTGCACTCAGCATTTCCCAACCAGGCCTTGCTATTCTGTGTCCGTCCCTTCTAAAGTGACCATTCAAAATCACACCTGTATTTAACTGTAGTTATCTGAGTCTTTCTAGGTCTTTATTATTTTTCAAAACATATCTTTATATCTCTCTTTATAATGAAAGCATTTCTTGGCTGTTGTTTATAGCCAGAGATTGTTTATTTTTTCATCTGGGGCCTTCTAGGAGCCGAACATTAGTGCTAGAACAAGCTGGCCTAACAGTGAAAAGCATGTGGATCAAGAAGACGCCATTGAGGCCTATCACGGGGTCTGCCAGACAAACAGGTAAGGCTCATCTCTCTATAAGTGATACCTAGCAAAGGTGCTGGGAGGAGGAACCTTCCTGCCCTGATCCTCAGGTACTGGC
>PVJX010017800.1:21381-37767 GCA_004027295.1 Dolichotis patagonum | reverse complement strand
TCTGTCTAGAACTTACAAAGAATTTTAAAAAATCAGACCCTCGAAATTCAAAGACCCAATCCAAAAATGGGCATCTGAAATGAATACACAGTTCTCAGATGAAGAAATACGAATGGCAAATAAATACATGAAGAAATGTTCATCATCATTAGTCATGAGAGAAATGCAAATTAAAACCACACTGAGATTCCATCTCACTCCAGAAAGAATAGCCAGGATAGAAAACACTACCAACAGCAAGTGCTAGAGAGGCTGTGGGGAAAAAGGAACTCTTCTACACTGTTGGTGGGATTGTAGACTGGTACAACCACTGTGGAGGTCAGTCTGGAGATTCCTCAAAAAGCTGGGTTTGGAAGTCCCATTTGACCCAGCTATTCTGCTTCTGGGCATAATTCCCAGAAGAACTGAAAACATCATACCACAGTGATATATGCGCACCCATGTTTATAACAGCACAATTTGTAATAGCCAGATCTTGGAAACAACCTAAGTGCCCATCAACTGAGGAATGGATAAAAAAGTTGTGGCATTTTTATACAATGGAGTACTACTCAGCTATAAAGAATGATCACATTGAGATATTTATAAATAAATGGACATGACTTGAGACCATTCTCTTAAGCGAAATAAACCAAACTCACAAATGTAAATACCGTATAGTCTCCCTAGTATGAGAGTTGATAAGAGTATATAAGATTTTATGGTAATCATGAGTTCCCATCTCATAGCTTTGAAGCCTTTCAATGTTTTCATTCATCATTTGGAATGGTTTTATTCTGTTTTGTTTGAGTATATCATGCGTGATGATATGAACAGCTGTTTTGAAGAAAACAAAACATTATGACAGCTATTGCTGATTTAATATCGTCCTTCTTAGAAGTCCTACCATGCTTCTGTTCTTCTACTACCATTGGTTCTATCTATCACATTGTGTCTTATTGGGATTTGAATATGTGTGATAGTTTAAACAAAATTTTTCTATGGAAAATGAGATATTATAGTACCCATTGATCATTTTCTGTTATTCGATTCAGAAATTCAGTAATTCTTTCACTCTTTGAATGGCTTTATACTATTTTGTTATGTTTGATATTATTGTATTTGAAACTATGCTCAACTATAGCAAAGAAAGATATATTGTGATAGCTACTGTTGATGTCCGGTTGTCTTAATGTAAAGTACTGTGTTGCCTATGTTGTCCTGTTCTGATCTGCTGTGTACTGCCCTTTTTTGTTTCATTCTCTTTAAAATAAAATTAAAAAAAAAGAAGTGCCATGAGAAGGTATAAAAATGATCAAGGTCAAAGGGAACTGCAATATAATCAATTCTCCTATAAATATTAGGAGCAGACTATATCAGTAAAACTGGAATGGCATGCATAAGAGTTTGGGGGAAGAAAGGCGACAATTTGAGAAAGTAAGTGAGTATTCCAGACAGTTTCTATCATGAAAAACCTACACACAGAAACAGAATGGTTATGGAAAATGGTCTTGCTTCCCTGAGTTAGCGACCTCAAACATTTTGTTCTCAATATCCGTTTTCACCTTTAAAAACTACTGAAAACCCCAAAGAGCTTTCCATTTCTATCAATTATGTATGTTGGTACTAACACTAAGGCAAAGTAAAACAGAAAATTTTGTAAGATAACATACATAAGCACACATTCCATTAGCTGTGAGAAAATAACATCACACATCATGTAGACTGTGGAAAATACAACTTCACATTGATGAGAGAATGAGAGCAGAAAGGCAAATGATGTCTTAATATTATGATTAAAATAGTTTTGATTTCATGAGTCTCAAAGACTCATGAGTTTGATTTCATGAGTCTCAAAGACTCTTTCTTCGGAGCTCACCTTAAAGATCACTCTCCTAGACAATAACCAGCTAAGCAATAATCTGATCAGGAGTTTACACCTCTCAGCTTTCAACTTGTGGTAGATTAACTAATGGTCAACTTGTAACACCCAGCTGAACTGAATCAGCATGGTTCTAGGTATGAAAGGCCCACCTGAGGATTGTTGCCAAAAGCAAACCTAGAAGGGAAGGTACTATGCTGTTGATTTTCCTAGAGAAGCATGTCATGTTGGTTTTCCTGATACAAATTCAGTTTTCTCACAGGAGTTTGGGTCCTTGCTGTCACTGAGGATGGCTGTGGTTCTCTTTGGGGGAGCACTGATCCTTTATCTGAAGCATCACTTGCTGGCTCCAGTGCACATCCCTCAGCCTGTTGCAACAGATCCTTCATCTTACTGGTGCAGACTTCCTAGCTTTCACCACTGACCTTTGAACCCTCCCAATACAAATCCTTGATACAGACTTCTGTGAGACATTGTCATGAGCTCTGGTCTTCCAGTTGGACTTATAGAGGATATGCCATGAATTCTGGTCTTGCAGGACATTGCCATGGGATCCATGTCTTCGATTGGATTCTTTGGGTATCCAGTGCATGGACAGATCTCCCACACTCTTCTTGCATTTGAATCTTCAGGTGAATATTATACAAAGCTATAAATTATGTGCCCTGTATTAAATATTTTCCCTTGTAAGCCCTGACTATAACACTACTTACCTAGTTTTTCTTCTTGATATTCTGACTTATATGTCAGATGGGAGATTTGGTGAGGGAAGGCGCTTTTCTCTTAAGTTTTCCCAACTCTAGTGAACTCCTTATGTCAGAATCTTAAAGCAGACATTTTTCCCTAGACTCAACCTCATCCTCAGCCTTACTGATCAAAACCCTAAGATTTATATTTAGATACATGTCAATAGTTAGGGGTACATTAACTAAGCATTTACATCTTTCAAGTTCTAAATTCTAGGTCAGGCACTTTTTATGATACAGCATATTAATTCCCACTGTATTGCCATAATAGGGATCTTACAATTCTCAATTGACACATTTACATGACAAAGTGCCAAGACCTTACGCAAGAGAGTATTGGTACTGGCATTTGACCTTTTCAGTAGTTATTATCATTACACTAATAAGTAGCCATAAATGACCTAAGTGTGCCAAGACATTTCTCTAAATTCCTTATGTGTTATCTACTTCTCACACCTATGCTATAGGCATGCAATGTTATAATCATAAATTAATGTCATTAATTTTCCACCTGTACTTGAGGAAAATGAAGGACAAATAGATTAAAGAACATGCAAGATTACACAGTGATAATTGGTAGAGGCTGAATTTAATTGAACACAGGCAGTCTGATTCTGGAATCTACACTCTTACTCTCCACCTTCCACTATTATGTAGTGTATCCTGGCAGCAGGCTATGTACTGAGACTAATTGGGTACAATAAGATCATTTCCACAACAAATTTATATGAATATTGTAACAAGAAACAGTTTATAATAAATATACCAAAGATTTATATGTTTTAGGGACAAATTTAATAGAAAACACTGCTTAATTTTATAAGATAATATTAAAGAAAAAATAATTACTATAGCATCAAATCATAGAATTTTAAAGGATCACAATTATACCAGAAGTTAAATAAAAAATGTAGGTTGATATTGAGCAGCACTACTCTGGCTCACGTCACTGAACATGAAAAATTCAAGGACTTTGGCTCACTAGAAATAGTTTAAGGACATTCTTATACTACAGATACCAGAACGAGGGGGATTATTGGCCATCTTTAAAATACATATGTACCCATTTGCTCACTAATGTTATATTACTCTGACCATTGAGAAAACTGCTTAACTTATTTTTTTAATGTATCAACAATATATTTTATAGATGCAGAGGTTTTGGGGAGATGTCTATAATTTTGTTGTCATTTTATTTTATTTTATTTTAAAGAGAAAAAAACAAAAACAATGATACAGAATTTCAAAACAAGATAGTAGGAAATTAACAATGGTTAATATATTGCATATTATTATTTTCAGAGTAGTTGCTCAGATTACAAGGCATAGGCATGCCAAATTGATCATACAATATAAGCACAAACCGTTCTTTTCAATGAACTAAAAGAAAGTAGTATAGTTGTCTTAGCTATCATATACACATATATGTATGTATATTTATTTTTTAATTTCCCTTCCTTCTTTTCTCCTTTCCCTCATCTTAGTTGCTTTCCTTTTGAGTAATTTCTTTCCCTCAAACAATATCTATTTTACATTTTGGATATCATTAACTCTTGAGTTTCTTACACTAGGGAGACAATATGATATTTACACATGTGTGTTTTATTTATTTCACTTATAAATAATGGTCTCCAGTTGCATCCATTTACCTATAAAATCCTTGTGTTTATCTTTCTTTATAGCTGAGTAGTACTCCACTGCATAAAAATACCACATCTTTTTATTCCATTCCACAGATGATGGGCATTTGGGTTGCTTTCAGGATTTAGATATTACAAATTGTGCTGCTATAAACATGGGTGGACATATATCACTGTGGTTTGATGTTTTTAATTCTTCTGGGAAAATAACTTGAAGGGGAATTGCTGGGACTGCCAATTCTAATTTTCTGGGGAATCTCTACACTGATTTTCACAGCAGTTGGACCAGTCTATACTCCCAACAACAGTGGAGAAGTAACTCCTTTTTTGCATGCAGCCCCTCCAGCATTTGTTATTGGTTGATTTCTTGATGATAATTATTCTTTTGGGGATGAGATGGCATCTCAGTGTTGTTTTAATTTGCATTTCTTGAGTGACCAATGATGCTGAACATTTTTTCATACATTTGTTTGCCATTTGTATTTCTTCATTTGAGAAGTATGTATGCATCTCAGATGCCCATTTTTGGATTAGGTCTTTGCATTTGAGGGGCCTGATTTTTTTAGTTCTTTACATATTCCAGAAGTCCTTTGTCTGAGTGACAACTGGCTAAAATCTTTCCCACTCTGTGGGTTGTCTTTTAACTCTGTTGGTGATTTATTTGATGTGCAAAAGCTTTTTAATAAGATGAGATCCCAGTTGTTGATTCTTTGAAGTACTTCCATGCAATTTGGTTTTTGTTCATAAATTCTCTGCCCACAGTTATGTCTTCAAGATTTCCATTGACTTTTTTCCAGTAGATTTAATGTTTGTATTTTAATTATTTAGAACTTTAATCCATTTTTACTTTAGTTTAGTGCATGGTAATAGACATGGGTCTAGTTTTAGTCTTCAGCATATGGAAAGCCGATTATCTAGCACCATTTATTAAAGAGGCTATCTTTCTTCCAGTGAACATGTTTGGTCCATTTGTCAAAGATAGGGTGACTGAGTGTGTTTGTAGTTGTATCTGCATCTTCTAATCTGTTCTATTGACACTCAGGTCTGTGTTTTTGCTAGTACCACGCAGATTTTATCTCAGTACCATTGTATTATAATTTCAAGTCAGGGATTGTGTTGCTTCCTGCTTTGCCTTTGTACCCTAGGATTGCTTGCTACTCTAGGTCTATTCTGTTTCCAAATGAATTTTAGGAATGTTTTCTCTAGATATTTGAGGTATGCTAATGGTATTTTCATTCAGATTGCATTAAATCTGTATAACAGTTTTGGGAGTATGACCATTATCACAATGTTGGTTCTTCCTATGAATAAGAAATATCTTTCCATTTTCTGATAACCTTTTCAATTTCCATTTTCAGAGTATTATAATTTTCAATGTATAGGTCTTATACTTTCTTTGATTGATCACTAAGAATTTCTTTTTTGGGGGGGGATGGTATCATGAATAGTGCTATTTCACTAATTTCTTTCTCAGAGAGTTTGTTGCATGTGTACAGGAATGCTATTGATGTTTTACTGTTGACTTTGTATCCAGCTGCATTACTGAATTTTCCTATTAAATCTAGAAGTCTTTTGGTGAAGCTTTTTGGGATCTTCTATGAAGAGTATCATGTCATCTGCAAATAATGCCAATTTAACTTATTTCTTTCCTGTCTTGATTCATTTTACTTCTTTCTCTTTTCTAGTTGCTCTGGCTAATATTTCTAGAACTATATTAAATAGGAGTGGTGATAGTGGATAGCTATAACTTCTTCTTGATGTTAGAGTGAAAGCTTTCAGTTTTTATCCATTTAGTATGTTGTTTGCTTTTTGTTAATCTTAGATGACTTTTTATCAAATTGAGGTTAAAAACCATGTACTCAGATTTTCTCTAGGGTTTTTATCATGAATGACTTTATCAAAAGCTTTTTCTGTATTTTTGAGATGATCGTGTGATTTTTGTTTTTAGCTCTGTTGATATAGTATATTATGTTTTTGATTTGTGTATGTTGAACCATCCTTGTATTCCTGGGATGAATTCCACTTGGCCATGTTGTATAATCTTCTTGATGATTTCCTGCACTCTGTTTACTGAGGATTTTTGCATCTATGTTCATTAGGTAGAATGGCCTATAGTTTTCTCTTTTGGTTGGGTCTTTCTCTGATTTTGGTATCAGGATAATACTTGCTTCTAGGAATGATTTAGGGAATGTTGTTTATCTTTCAATTTCACAAAAGAATTTGAGGAGTGCTGGCATTAAATCTCTAAGTTTCTTGTTGAATTGAGCAGTGAATACATAAGGACCTGAACTTTTTGTTGTTGGTGGTGGTAAGTGTTTAATTACATTTTCAATTTCATAAAATGATACCGGATTATTCAGAATTTTTATATCTTCTTGATTCAGCTTCAGTAATTCATACATTTCTAGGAATCTGTCCATTTCTTCTGTGTTTTCTATCCTATGAAAGTAACGATTTTTGAAGTAGATATTGATGATTCTCTTAATTTCCACAAGATCTGTATTGATTTAGCCCTTGATTTATTTTATTGCATGAATTTTTTTCTTTCCTCTTTTTGATAAGGTTAGCTAGTATGTCAATTTTATTTGTTCTTTCAAAGAACCAACTCTTCAATTTATTAATTCTTTACATTGTTTTCTTAGTCTCGGTTGCATTAATTTCTGCTCTGACCTATATAATTCCCTTCTTAGTATGGGTTTGGGGCTTGACTTGCTCTTCTCTTTCTAGGAGCTTGAGGTGTACCATTAGGTTATTTATTGGTGCTCCTTCTGTTTTTCTGATGTGAAAATTCACCATTATACATTTACTCTCTGAATTGATTGCATTGCATCCACAGGTTATTGTAGGTTGTATTTGCATTTTTAAGTTGTAGATATTGTTGAATTTCTTCTTTAATTTAATCTGTGACCCATTGGTTGTTCAGGAGGGTGTTACTTAATTTCCATGAGCTTATGTAGGTTTTGCAGTTTCTTTTGTAATTAATTTCCAATTTCATTGCACTATGGTCAGATAATATGCATGGAATAATTTCAATTCTTTTGCATTTACTTGAGAATGCTTTATGGACTAGTATATAGCCTGTCTTAGAGGATGTCCCATGTGCATCTGAGAATAATGTGTATTCTGATGTTTTTGAGTAGAACACTCTATAAACATCTACTAAGTCCATTTGTTCACAGTTTTGGCTCAGTTCTTTTATTTCTTTGCTGATTTTTTGTCTAGTTGATCTATCATTTTGTGACAATGAGGTATTGAGGTCTCCTATTAAAATTATGTTATTGCTTATTTGATTTTTCAAGTCTATTTGTCTTATATAGTTGGGTGTTCCCATAATTGGTGCATATACATTGATAATTTTTATCTCTTCCTCTTGAACTTTTCCCCTAACAAGTATGTAGTGGCCTTCTTTATGTGTTTTGCTTACTTACTATATTGGTGGGGTGGTACCAGGAATTGAACTCAGGACATTGCACTTGCCAAGCAAGTACTTATGCAGCTGAGCTATATCCCTGACCCTTCTTTATGTGTTTTGAACATTCTTGGTTTAAAGTGCACATTGTCTGCAAACAGAATAGCTGGCTACCCCTACTTCTGTTGCATGGAGTATTGTATTCCATCCTTTGACTTTTAGTCTATTAATTTCTTTTTGAGTTAAATATCGCTGAATCTTATTTCTTGATCCATTCTACCAGTCTGATTCTTTTGATTGTTGGATTGAGGCCATTTAAATTGATGGCCAAAACTGAGATTCATTGGTTTGTATTTGTCGTGTTATTTTTCTGCTGTTTGTTTCCTACCTCTTTTCCCCCTCCATTTAATTGCTTGCCTTGCTTGGTGGTTTCTTTCTGTTGTTGTCCTTGGAATTGTGGTTATTTTTGTCTCTGTCTAGAATATCTTTCAGTGCCCTTTGTAGTGTTGATTTTGTGGTCATGCATTTCTTCAGCTGTTCTTTGTCATAAAAGTATCTTACTTCTCCATTAGTTTTGAAGGACGGTTTTTCAGGGCGCATCAGTCTGGGTTGGAGCTTGTTTTCTTTTAGGACTTGAAATACTTCAAGCTCTTCTTGACTTGAGGGTTTGTATTGAGAGGTCTGCTGTGGTTCTGATGGGCTTTTCTTTCTAGGTGATTTGGTTCTTTTCTCTAGCAGAATTTAATATTCTGTTTTTGTGCTGTATTTCTAGAATCTTAATTATTATATTTATTATATTAGATTTATTTTTCTTATAGCTAAGTGGAGTTGTATGCCTCACCTATCTTTATATCAGATTCTTTTTCCATGCTTGGAAAATTTTCTGCCATTACTTCTGCAAATACTTTTGTTTATATCATTTGTGTTGAGTCCTGATTTGTGTGTGCGTGTGTGTGTGTGTGTGTGTGTGTGTGCTGGGGATCAAACTCACAACCTTGCACTTACCAAGCAAGGTCTTGAACAACTGAGCTAAATCCATGGCTCATCTCCTGCTTTTTCATTGATACTTTTTATTCTTATGTTATTTTTCTTTGCGTCATCTTACAGTTGTTGAACTGTTGTTTCCTAATCTTTTGGTCTTTTCAAGAGATCTTTTTTTTATAATCACTAGCTGCAATCCTATCTTAAACATCTGAATGTCTATCTTCAGTTTTGTTTTGTTTTGCCAGGTTACAATGGAATTTTTAATTTCCTGGATATCTGTTTGAATCTATTTCATGCATTCTATTTTTTCCCTATATTGATCTTTCACAGTTTCTATCTTCTATCATCATCTATTTCTTTGTTTATCTCTGCTCTCGATTTGCTGAGCATTTCCTTCATAAATGTTGACATTTCTGTGTTTACCTGAGAGATTATTTTTGATCTGATTTCCTTTGGAGCCTCATGGATTTGTTTCTTTATTTCAATTGCACTCATTTCAGAAATTTCAGGTGCCTGTCTTTCAATTTCTTCTATTTCTATGTCTCCTGGACTTGTCTAGGAGGACAGGAGGTCTGAGATTGCATTTTGCTTTTTTATCTTGTCACTTTGTATTTTGGAAAAAAAATTTGTTTTGTTTTCTGTGATGATCCTTGTGAGTTTTTATAGTAGGTAGCTATATTATTAATATCAAGTCCTCTCTAAGAAAAATGTATTCTTCAGGGATGTCTTCTGTTTACAGAGATTCTTGCTTTGTGTCTGTCCCAAGATCCTATCTTCCCAATTTATTAACAGTGGGATGATGGTATGTTTCGCTCACTCTCCAGTCCTTTTGTGTAAGGCTGCAGTGAGGTTATTAGGCTAGAATTTTCCAGTATCATTTTATTACAGAGGGTAGAACATTTGACTATAAAAGATATGGCATCCTAGCTGAAATAGTATAATTAGCAATAACTATATCATTAAGCACAATTTAGAAACTGAAAAACTGTGGTAACTATTACTTTTGTGCTTTATACCACAGGGGCAAAGTCTATAGTTATATAATAGAACCAATCATCCATTAAGAGTTTGTGCTACCCTTTGGTAAAGTGGTTTTACCCTGTGGTGGGGAAATTTAGAAATTTGTGTAAAACAAAGATAACTAGAAAGGAGTTAGAAGCAAGACTGAAGGACAAAAGATGATTGTGCAAGCTTTGGGAAACTAAAGAATGGGGTAGAAAAGAAAGAATGAAGGAGTATTCAGGAACTATCTGAACTTGTTCTCTGGGTTTGAGGGAAGAGATTAGTTTTCTGTGGCTGGTCATTTAGAAAAGAGAGACAAAAAAGGAAAACAGAGGAAAAGGAAAAAAGAAAAGAAGAAACTAAAGAAAAATAGGAAGAAGGAAAAAAGGAAAAGAAAAAGAAGACCAAGAAAAGAAAGAGAGAGTGAAAGAGTAAGGCAGGTTACCAAGTTACCAAGTTACCAAGTCCTGGGCTTTTACCCACACTGGCTACCACTCCTGTGGACATGTTGTTGTTTTATGAGACTGGGTCTTGCTATGTAATTCAGGCTGGCCTTGTACTCACTTTGTAGCGCAGGGTGACCTCAAACTCACAGTAATCCTCCTGCCTTAGCCTTCTAAGTGTTGGGATTATAGGTATGCACCAATGTGTCCAGTCTATAATTATTTTTAAAGAATGAAGTTGGGCCTGCACAGCCCTGGGTTCTAATCCATGTAGTCAACCAATCTCACATAGAAAATATTTGAAAACAAATAGAATCCGTACTGAACAGGCATAGACTTTTTCCTGTCATTGTATTCCCTAGAAAATACAATATCACAGCTATGTTCATGGTATGTGCAGTGTATTAGGTGTCATAAAAGCAGTACTTTAGAGATGATTTAAAGTGTACTGGAGAATTGCATAGGTTCTATCCAAATGCAGCACTATTTTTTATCATAAATTTAAACATTCTTGGATTTTATTATCTGTGGGGAATCTTGGAGACAACTCCCCAATGATACAGATAGAGAAATAACTACTCAACATGTTACTTTGTTTACTTCTCTATGTCTATTTATTTACTATATTGCCAATTTTAACAATGTAGTGCGCTAAACTCCTGCTGAAACTTTGTTTCCATTGATAATAGTTTCACTTATGTTGTTTCATAGTCATTTAGATATAAAGATGAGCCCAGAGGTAATGATTTTAATATTCTTTGATAAATTCAAAGTGGAAAGAAATTTGGTATCTGAGAGCTTTCAGCTGAAAAAAAGCACCATTCAGAACTGGATAAACCCTTCCTGCCTTCCTGACCATTCAAATGCTCTCCTTCCAACCTAACTCACTTTGTGGCAACCAGGTAGACACTTTGCTTCTCAGAGGATGAGAGGAGTTTAAGCTATGCTATACTGATTGTAGTAGTATTCACAGGTAGTCAAAAAACAAGCTCCCTGGCTCCTTTGTCTCTTACCTTCCTCCTCGCTCTTTTCTCCTCTCTCCTACTGTCCCTTGATCTTCTGTACAGTGTAGATCTTCTGTATCATGGGTTTGTTTGCTTGCAGGTGACAAAAATATTTGATTACCACATTGTAAAAGAAGCTAGGAGTAGAATACTGTCTTATATGCAAATAAACCCAATTTCTTTCTTAAGCCAATTATCAATAACAATTTAATAATGATTTGTAGCAATTTACACTAATACATTCTAAAAGTGTTCATGATAATCTGGGCCACATTTTTTGTTGCTTGTCTTTTAGGTTGAGACAGAGGTTGGACTTGGGGGTCATTAAAAAAATAAAGACAATGGTTAAAAAGAAACTTAGTTTAAAACTAATCAAATCAGCATACCCTGTATGTGTGTGTTTGTGTGTACATGTGTCTATCTTAGGAAATAAGTGGAATATGAAACATTCAACAGCATAATCAAGAGCATTTTGTATGTAGATCACATAGGAAATATATGTTTCAAAATTCTAAATTGAGTTTGGTTGTGTATTTAATTATCCTAACAGCAACAGCTGATAGACCCAGAATAGAAAAGAGTTCAAAAGATCCAGGATAAACAAGCAAGGGTCCATAAATAACATCCATCTGTCATTAGTTATATCTCATAGATGCTGTAAATCAGCACGTGTTCCTCATAGCAGTTACTGTTTGTCCCATAATGGTCTGTCTGTCTTGCCAAAGCACTTTCATGCACAGCACAGTGACTGATGATGAGAAGGCAGAGGGAGGAGCTTTCAGCTTTTAGTCTGTAACATTTCTATCTGATGGTATATTTTCTGCATCTCTTGATAACATCTTTGATATATTATCTTTATCTGAAAGCATAGAGCCCATGACCAAAAAGAACATGAAGTGATAGATGTACTGGGTCAGAGTCAAGCATGTTTCTTCCTGTGTTGTGATGCCGCTGAGGGTGACAGGGTTGCAGACCCTGCAGCAGTAGGATTATAACTGCACTGTGAAGATATTTGACATGAAAAGCACTGGGGAAGCCACTTTGGAAGCTGGTTACCATGTACACATACACACACACACACACACACACACACAAAATCAGTGGGTAAGTTCAGTGGAAAATAATCATGAACAACTGATTCAGAAAATGTATGTTACAGAGGAACATCTCACAAGGCTGGGCTTATGAGAAAGGGTCATGGCTGACAACGTTTCCAAAAGGCCTTCAGGGATGGTAAGACTCTAGCAAACAAACAGAAGCTGGGAAAACACTTTAGTCAAAGAAGACATGAGTCCAAGAGGGGGAACACTGTCTGTGAGACATGCTTGGGAAGCAAACGAAACCAGCTAAGCTTTATTCGGGCAGTCTTCCATTGTGGGGGGTCTAACAGATCTTTCAGCGTAACTTAATATTGAATTTTTCTGCCTAGACTTATGTTTTATAACTCTTTCACACTAGGGTCTATGATCGTTTGGATCTCATTAACAATCACATTACAGGTAGAAGTGTAGAAAGCACTCCCAAAATAATGAGAACCAACACCTAGATCACCTGTCCCACTAAGCAGGAAAAACTGTTACAGTATTTAATGGCTTTTATGTAGTACTGCTATACGTTACCAGATGCTAAAAGCAAAGACCATTATTTTTCAAATCAAAAAGTCTTAACCAAACAATGGGATTAATAAAACATTACTGAATTTTGACAAACTATTTTCATGGTGTCTAATTGTCTACTGATTGATACTCTACCAAGCAAATATTTCTCATCTCACTCAGGCTTCTAATTTATTTAGATATGAAATAAACAAAGGAAAATGCTGTATTTGTGTTAGAATTTTCTCCTATTAGAGATGGATGTCTAAAGGTGAGAAAAGCCCTCAGAAACCTCTGGAAATGTCTACATGATGGGAAAACTGGCCAATCTGTACTGCTCCCTATTTCTGACATTTAAAAAGGCTGTTGGGGAGGTATGATCTTCGCAGTATATGTCACCTTATTTCATAGCTGCAGCGCATGTGAAAAAAATCTAAGAGGAAAAAAGAGAAACTTTTGTAAACCAAACTTTCCTTTTGATGATCTTCAGGACATCCAAATAAAAGATAAAAACTCTTTCAAAGCAATTTTGGATACTGGGTTATAGTTTACATCCAATTTCATGCAGGAATAAAAACATGCACAGCTTTGTTTTTTGGGGAGGTCACAGGTTAGCGTCCCCTGCCTCCACCATTAGAAATGTCAGTAGATAGATTTAAATGAGCTCACTCTCAGTCGACCATTGATTTGTCATTCTGAGTAATTGTTACCAGCTTCCCACAGTGACAACATTTAAAAACTTTTCTCACATGAACCAGATCCCATGCAAACTTTGAAACTTTCAATTTAGGTACCCAGGAAGATAAGTTCCTTCATCTTTTCACATTTTTGTCTCAAATCATGCCCAGAGGAGAGAAAAAAAGAGATGTCTATCTTTTAACTGTTGTCACTAGAGAGAGACTATATTACTTGGATTCACATTCTAATGCTCCAAGTGAAATGGAAAGGAGGCTAGGAAATACAGGATTGCATGTAGATGCAGTTTGGTGAGCACCAAGTGTCTCTGCCATACCACATTCTGTTTTCATGATGACACAAAAGGGAGATTTATTTTCTTTTTCTGTAAGTTCACACTTCACTCCAATTGTTTCCTTTACTGGGAGGGAGGTGTTTTATAATTTGATGCAACTGCATTTGTCGATTCTCACTAGTATTTCCTGTGCTATTAGAGTCTCATTCAGAAAATCATTGCCTGTGCATATGTGTTGAAGTGTTCCCCTGTTTTCCTCTAATAATTTCAACATTTGAGGTCTTATATTAAAGTCTTTGATTTATTTTCAATTTTTTTTGTACAAGATGAGAGATAAGTATCTAGTTTTAATGTGTTAGATAGTTGTGTGTGTGTGTGTGTCTATTTAGTTTTCCCAGAACCATTTGTTCTCTTCTCCAACATACAGTTTTGTCAGCTTTGTCAACAACATGAGATGGCTATAGTTGCATGGAATTCTGTGTCCTCTGTTATATTTTACTTGTCTCTATGTCTTGTTTTATACCAATACTATACTATTTTTACTTCAACATATATTGAAATCAGATATTGTTATATCTCTAGCATTGCTCTTTTGGCTTAGGACTGCTTTGTCTATGCTGGATCTTTTTTATATTTTCTTATGAGCTATATGATTGTTTTGTGTGTCATTGGTGTTTTGATGGGAATTGCCTTCAATCTAAAGATCATTGTCAGTAATACTACCACTTTAAAACATGAATTTCATTAATTCCTGAGTATGGGAGGTCTTTTCATCTTCTAGTGACTTCCATGTCTTTCTTTAGTGTTCTGTACTTTTATTCTAAAGATTGTTCAAAGCATTGTTCAGCTCCTCAATTACATTTTCTAGGTTTTAAAAATCCAATTGGGGAGACCACTTTGCAGGACCCAAGAACTTCAGGCAGCAGCACAGGTGAGCCAGGCTAGACCTGGGCCCCTCCCACGACCCCTGCCATCCTGGCAGACCACCTTGTGGGACCCAGGAACTCCAGCCAGTGGCACAGATGGGGCCATGCCAGAACTGGGTCCCTCCCATGTCCCTGCAGCCTTGGCCACCCACCTCAGGACCTAGGAACACCAGCCCTAGATGCGTGCCCCTGCAGTTCCACCGCTGACATCTGGGACACCCCCACCTCCTGGACCTAGTATTGCTGTCGATCTTCACCTCCCACACCTCCCCTCAGAACCATGCAGTATGGAGGGGAGACTCAGTAATCTCTCATCCAAACAGAAGAACTCAGCAGGCTTCCATCATTGAGGTGAGTTTGCCCCTAAAATAGGAATAGAGTTTGCCACCTTCAGTGGGTAAACAGGAGCAATAGCAAAGCCTGCTCCAGAAGTAGGCCATTGGTGAGTTTGGCAAGTGGGTGGGTGAGTCCTTCCTCCACACAGAGAAAATCAGGTAGATTGACAAAGGTGCCAATAAGGCCTCCCCCAACTTGGAGAAATTAAGGGGGCATTGGGACACCCAGAGACACAGTAGGGTCCCAGCCAAGACAAACACTATAAACAGGAAGATCTGGTAACTCTGAACAACCTGAAGACATAATAATAGCAGGAAGTAGGGGTTGATTTCCATCAATACTCCTAGGCTTGTCAGCCTCACCCAACAAGCCACCTGAATCCCTGCTGGAGACCTGACAAAGCAAGCCACACCAAAGCGACTGGCTTGAGCCACCAGAGCACGGAACTGAACAGCCCTGCGTGCCCCTCGCCTGGACCGGCCCTGCACGCAACCCACCCAGAGGCACCATGAATTCGCACCGCAGCCGCGCTGAAGTCGGAGGTCAGGGAGCCCAGAAGTTCTCAAGGACCCGCATCAACACGCGGTGAGTGATAGAAATAAGACCCTCCCACAGGAAAGTGGAAACTGACTGGAAGACATGTTGGATTTGGGCAGGAGAGCCCTAAATCCTTAAGGAGGTGGCTTCAGTTGGTTGCTCCCCTCATCGAGCGGATTTGTGGAATCTACTTGGACTAGGCCACGCCCCTGGCTGGGACCCAGTGAGTCGCTACAAATTAATTCCCTGATTTCAGTGCACAGAAGCCCTGCAAAGGTTGACTGGCCCGTAGGGGAGGAGCCAGCGCACACTGCCTGTGCCTGAACTTTAATCTCTGATAACCAACTGAAGAGGGCAAAAGCTGCTAGCCTGTGCCCTCTAGAGGAGCCTTAACCAACAAGAAAAGGGTCTGGGAATTACACTGTACACTTGTATGGAAGGAACCAAAAACATGACAAAAGGAAGAAATAAGAAAAAAACCCCAGCCGCCAACCCTGAGAACATTGATCCAGGAGAGGTAAATACAAAAGAGATTGAGGGCAGCAAAAATGCAACATCAAACACAGCGTTAGTGGACATAAAGAGATATATTTAGGACCTCGTAAGTGGGATCAAAACTGAAATATTAATTCAAATTAAACAAGAGGTAAGTAGATTAATAAAAGAAAGGCTGAGCACCTCTCAAGAAGACACAGACAGAAGAATGGAGGAACACAAAAGGAGAGAAAAACTTGATGAAGAATACAGAAAAACCTAGAATTCATGAAGCAGATTCAAAGAGATTATCAGGAAACTAAAGACTCCATAGAAAGCTGGCAAAACTGCTTGAAAGAAACCAAAGATAGACTATCAAAAATTGAACACAGGCTTGCAATGTGTGATCATGAAAGGGAAGATCTCTTAAAAATAACAAGGGAGCAGGCAGTAAAGATA
>PVJX010017800.1:0-21281 GCA_004027295.1 Dolichotis patagonum | reverse complement strand
AAAGAAGCAGGCATCAAAACAGAGGAATTACAATGGCTATTCACAGAAATTATTAAGGAAAATTTCCCAAACATGGAAAAAAGAAATGATATGCAGAGGTATGAAGCATACAGAACTCCAGCCACCTACAACCAAAACAGAGCTATACCCAGACACATAATAATCAAGATCCCAGAAATGCAATATAAGAACAGAATATTAAAAGCCATCAGAGAAAAAGAAACAGATCACCTATAAAGGAAAACCCATCAAAATCATGGCAGACTTCTCGACACAGACCATCAGGTCAAGAAGAGCTTGGAGTGAAGTAATTCAAGTGCTGAAAGAGAACAATCTCCAACCCAGATTGATGTATCCTGCAAAACTCTCTATAGAAATTCATGGAGAAACAAGATGCTTCCATGACAAAGAGGACTAGGAGAATTTGTGACCACCAGTCCAACCCTACAAAAAATACTGAAGGACATTCTAGGGAGAGAGAACAAGAATATGAGCATTTCAGGAACAGTGGCAGAGAGGCCTCAGTGAACAGGGCAGATAGTGGACTGGAACAGAAATATAGACAACCAATGGCAGAAAAACAGAATAGCAGAAATAAGGCAGAGAAGATTGACTGTAATCTCTAGTATAGATGGCCCTGAAATATTAACAGAGAGAAACACAGGTAGAGTAGATCAGGAGATAGGGTCCATTGAGATGCTCTATATAGGGAGGCAGTGGGACCCAAAACAGGCAGTGTACCCCCTGGGAGTGAAAAGAGAAGAATTGTCTAAAAAAGGGAGGCAGAGGATACTGTTAATGGGGTAACAAGATTTAAAATTTACATTATTCTCACCACTCTGCTTGGATGGATTACATGCTGTTCCAGTTTGTCTACTTACACTAGACTTGAGGACATGGTCAGCTATCCCAAAAATAAGAGGACATATTATGGTAATCATCCCTAATTTTCCTATCAACTTAATCTGAAGGCCTTTATAACTTATACTGTCTTATTATGACTGATCTTATTTGAATCTGGTTTGTTAGATTGTTACTTTGTATTGACTGATTCTATTTAAATCTGTTATGATGGATAGCTTCAAGGCTAAGTGTATAGGCAACTACACTGAAGATGACAAGATTCACTAAGATACCCATGCTGGTTTGATTATTACTTGCTTTTGAAGTCTTATAATGTCTCCAATGCTTTGTTTTTATTAATGTTGTTATACACTGCTGAGACATCATGGTAACCTTTGTAGATCACCTAGTATTGCGGTTTTATGTGATTTTTTTTCCTCATGCTTTTCTAGGAATTGTTTTGTTTTATCTTGATTTGTTTTGTTTTTCCTGCTAAAACAGAAATGATAGATATACATGTAGAGACACATGCATGTGTATATCTTATAAACAGTTTATGAGAACCAACTATATAACACATGTTGAAATGAACAATTACTTTGAAGAAAAAGAGACACTACAATACCCAGTGCTGATTCCATAATGTCATGATGTGAAGTCCAGCAAAACTATCACTTTTTGTTCAAAGTGATCTTAGCTTGCTTTGCCTTGTCTAAGTTCAACACACATGAAGGTATGGACAGCTGTTTTTAGGAGAATGAGAGACACTATGACAGCCATTCTTGGCTTCCCTAATGTCTGGTCTTGAAGACCTGAAATGCCCTCCTCGTCCTGCTCAGATCAATTCCATACTAGGTTGTTTCATGTGAATTCCCTGTATATGACAATATGGACAACTATTTGGAAGAAAACAAGAGTCAATATGATAGAGAGTGAATATCTCTGATTGTCTAGTGTTGAAATTTTTGTCTCTTACATTGCTTGCCTTTGATCTGCTTTGCTCTGTTTTGTTGTGTTTAATTTTACCCTTTTGATATAATTGCATGTATATTTGAGTGTGTAAGATGGATGACCATATTGCTGTTTTTGTCAGATCGTGGAGCAGAACTGTTAACAGTCTCCCTGTTTGAATGTCTACTTTACATGTTTTAACTTTGTAATTTGAACAACTATTTCCAAGAAGTCAGTGTGTAATTTGTCAAATAATAATTTCTTAGGTTTTTTGTTGTTGTTCTTTTCCTTTTTTCCTTGGAATACTGTATTGTCGCTACCCTTTATTCTGTTTTGTTTTGTTTTGTTTTTTCTCTTTAATTAAAATTATTTTTAAAAAAAGAAATCATAAATCTTGGTAACAACCAAGATGCCCATCAACTGCACGGTGGATGAAAAAGATGTATTTTTTCTATGACGGAATATTACTCAGCTATAAAAAAGGATGATCTTGAGGCCTTCATAAGGAAATGGAGACAACTTGAGACTATCCTCATTAGTGAAAGAAATAAGAATCATATTTATAAATATCACTTTGTGTCTCTATTGTAAAAAGTAATAAGATATGTAGGAATAATAAAACCCAAAATGTGTAATTGCTACTGTAAAAAAGAGAGGAAAAGAAAGTGCTCTAAAGGATATAACTGCATGTATGTTTAAGTGTGTAAGAAAGATGACCATATTACTGTTTTTGTTATATTATTGAGCAGAACTGTTAACAATGTCATGTTTGAATGTCTACTTTGTATGCTTTAATTTTGTAAGTTGAACAACTATTTGCAAGATGACAGTATGTAATTTATCAAGTAGTGATGTCTTAGTGGAGTTTTTTTTGTTTGTTTGTTTTTTTCTTTTTTTTGTTTGGAATTCTATATTGTTGCTACCCTTTTTTCTGTTTTGTTTTGTTGGGGTTTTTTTCTCTCTCTTTAAATAAAATTTTTTTAAAAGCTTCAAAAAAAAGAGGGAAATATATATCAATAAATTGTCATATCAAGAAAACACAATGAGCACAAATAAACAACCTAATTCTTCATCTCAAGCTTCTAGAAAAAGAAGAGCGAGTTAAACCAAAAGCTCATAAAAGAGAGTAAATTACAAATATTAGAGCAGAAATCAATGCAATTGAAACTAAAAAAACAATACAAAGAATTAATGAATCAAAAAGCTGGTTTTTTATGAGAATAAACAATATTGACAAACCTCTAGCTAACCTTATCAAGAAAAAGAAAGAAAAAACCCAAATGCATGCAATAAGGACTGAAAAAAGGGAAATTACTACAGAGCCCATGGAAATTCAAAAGATCATGAATATCTACTTTGAAAATCTCTATTCATATAGAGTTGAAAACACAGAGGAAATGGACAGATTTCTAGAAACATATGAACTACCAAAGCTCAACCAAGAAGATACAGCAATTTTGAATAACCCAATATCAGCTATTGAAAATGAACATATAACAAAAAAAACTTACCAACAAAGAAATGCCCAGGTCCTGATGGATTCACAGCTGAATTCTACAAGAAATTTAGAGAAGATTTGATGCCAATACACCTTAAACTCTTCAAAGAAATTGAAAAGGAAGAAATCCTCCCTAAATCATTCCTGGAGGCAAGTATTACTCTGATACCAAAACCAGAGAAAGACCCAACCAAAAAGCAGAAACATAGGCCAATCCTACTAAGAAACATTGATGCAAATATTCTCAATAAAATACTGGCAAATAGAATGCAGCAAGTCATCAAGAAGACTATACATCACGACAAAGTGGGATTCATTCCAGGAATGCAGGAATGGTTTAACACATGCAAATCAATAAATGTAATACATTGCATCAGCAGAGCCAAAAACAAAAACCACATGGTCATCTCAATAGATGCAGAAAAAGCTTTTGATAAAGTCCAATGCATGTTTATGATAAAAACATTTCAGAAACTCAGAATACATGGTGTCTACCTCCATTTCCTGAAGGCCATCTATGACAAACCAACAGTAAACATTATATTAAATGGATAAAAACTGTAAGCCTTCACTCTAAAATCAGTAACAAGACAAAGATGTCCACTATCATCACTCCTTTTCAATATAGTTCTGGAAATACTAGCCAGAGGAATCACAAAAGACAGAGAAATAAAAGGAATAAAGATAGGAAAGGAAGAAGTTAAATTATCACTATTTGCAGATGACATGATACTCTACACAATAAATCCAAAAAACTCCATTAAAAGACTGCTAGACATAATAAACAAATTAAGCAGTGTATCTGGCTACAAAGTCAATGCTCAAAAATCAATAGCATTCCTGTACACACAAAAAAAAATTCACTGAGAGAGAAATTATGGAAATGCTGCCTTTCACAATAGCATTTTAAAAAATGAAATACTTAGGAATCAACCTAAGAAATGTAAAAGAACTATATGCTGAAAATTATGCTATGCTAAAAAAGGAGATTGAAGAGGATATTAGAAAATGGAAGGATATTCCTTGCTCTTGGCTAGGAAGAACCAACATTTTGAAAATGACCATACTCCCAAAACTGTTGTACAGATTTAACACAATCCCAATCAAAATACCATTAGCATACTTCACAGATCTAGAGAAAACACTGCTAAAATTCATTTGGGAACAGAAGAAACCTAGAATAGCTAAGGCAATTCTGGGCAACAAAGGCAGGGAGGAGACAATCTCTATTCCTGACTTGAAACTATACCACAAAGACACAGTGATAAAATCAGTATGGTATTGGCAAAGAAATAGACCTGAGGATCAATGGAACAGATTAGAAGATGCAAACACAGCCACAAAGACCCTCAGCCACCTGATATTTGACAAAGGGGCTCAACATGTTCACTGGAGGAAGGATAGCCTCTTTAATAAATGGTGTTGGAAAAATTGGCTCCCCATGTGCCGAAGACTGAAACTAAACCCATGCCTATCACCATGCACAAAACTAAAGTCTAAATGGAGCAAAGATCTAAATATTATAACAGAAACACTGAATCTACTGGAAGACAAGGTAGGTAGAAGTCTTGGAGATATAGGGGTAGGCAGAGAATTCATGAGCGAAAAGCATACTGCATGGGAAACACTTCAAAGAATCAACAACTGGCATCTCATATTATTGAAAAGTTTTTGCACTTCAAAAGAAATCACCAACAGAGTGAAAAGAAAACCCACAGTATGAGAAAGAATTACAGCCAGCAACCCCTCAGACAAAGGACTTATATCCAGAACATATAAAGAATTGAAAAACATCAAGGCCCCCAAATTCAAAGACCCTCTCCAAAAATTGGCATCTGAGATGAACCCATTTCTCAGATGAAGATATATGAATGGAAAATAAATACATGAAGAAAATGCTCACCATCACTGGTCATTCAGGAAATGCAAATTAAAATAGCATTGAGATTTCATCTCACTCTGGAAACAAATCATCTCATTTGCCAACAAATGTTGGAGAGGCTGTGGGGAAAAAAGGAACACTGCTCCACTGTTGGTGGGAATGTAGACTGGTGCACCCACTACAGAAAACAGTATGGAGATTTCTCAGAAGACTAAGACTGGAAGTTCCATTCAACCCAGCTCTTCCCCTTTTGGTTATTTTCCCATAAAAACTGAAAAGGTCATGTCATAGTGATATACGTGCACCCATGTTCATAGCAGCAAAATTTGTAATAGCTAAATGTTGGAAAGAACCAAAATGCCCATCAACTGCAGAGTGAATAAAAAATACATGGTATTTTTAATACAATGGAATATTACTCAGCTTTAAAGAATGGCAATCTTGAGGCCTTCATAGGTAAATGGGGGCAATTTGAGACTATCTTCATAAATGAAATAAATAAGAACCATATTTATAAACATCACATTGTGTCTCTAGTATAAAAAGTAATATGAACTGTAGGAGTAATAAAACTCAAAATGTATAATTGCTATTGTAAAAAAGAGAGGAAAAGAAAGTGCTCTAAAGGATATAACTGCATGTGTGTTTAAGTGTGTAAGATAGATAACCATATTACTAAGTTTTTGTTGGATCATTGAACAGAACTGTTTGCAGTCTCACTGTTTGAATGTCCACATTGTATGATTCAATTTTGTAACTTGAACAACTATTTCTAAGATGACAATATGTAATTTACCAACTAGTGATTTCTGCTATTTTTTAAATTCTATATTATTTCTACCTTTTTTTCTGTTTTGCTTTTTTTCTCTTTAAATAAAATTAAAATTAAAAAACCTATTGTTAATGGAATTGTTTTCCTGATTTCCTTCTCCATGAGTTTATCATTGGAATATAGAACAATTATTGGATTTTGTGTGTCGACTTTGAATCCTGCCACTTTGCTGAATTTACCAGATGCAAAAGACTTCTGCTTTATGGCCTTGTAAGCAGAGCCATACTGTCAACAGGATAATTTGACTTCATCTTTTTCTATTCATATCTCTTATTTTTTTTTCTCTTACCTAATATCTCTGGCTAAAGTTTTACGTACTGTATTGAGCAGAAGTGGTGACAGTGGATACCTTTATCTCATTCCTTATTCTAGAGGAAATGCTTCCAAGTTTTCCCCATTTAGTAGATGTTGTCTATGAATTTGTCGTATCTATTCTTTGTTATGTTGAGGTAGAAATCCTTCCAATGCCTAGTATCCTCAGGGATTTTATCATGAAGGAATGCTGAATTTTGTCAAAGGCTTTTTCTGCATCTTTTGGGATATCACATGATTTTGATCTTTGATTCTATTTATGTGGTATATTGCAGTTATTTATTTATATATGTTGAACCATTCTTGCATCCCTAAAATGAAACCAACTTGATGATGGTGTCTTCTCTTCTTAATGTATTGTTGAATTCTGTTTGAAAGAATTTTCTTAAGGATTTTTGCATCTCCATCATCAAGGATATTGTTCTGCAAATTTTAGCTGAATCTTTATCTAATTTGGTGATCAGTGATACTGTCTTTATAGAACATTTGAAAATATTTCATATCTTTCCATTTCATTGACTATTTTAGGAGTATTTGTACTAGTTCTTTAAAGGTCTTATAGATTTGAGCAGTACATCTGTCCAGCTTGGTACTTTTCTTTGTAGGAAGAAGTTGCCTTGCTCCAACTTCATTGTTTATTTTTCTGTTTAGAGTTTTTATACCTTCTTGCTTCAATTTTGGTAGGTTATATACATCTAGAAGATTATCAAAACACATAGATTGTAGAAAAGACAACCTTTTAACAAATGGTACTGGGAAAACTAGATATTCTTATGAGTGGAGCTAAAACCTGATCTCCTCCCTGCATAAAATTAAAACTGAATTAAATGCCTAGGAATAAGACCAGAAACTTGGAAACTTCTAGAAAAAAGACATAGGGAAAATTCATAGACACAACTGAAGGCTCTCTCTATAGAACCCCAATGGCATCAGAAATAACCAGAATCAAATAGAATTACATCAGATTAAAAAGCTCCTGTACCACAAAGGAAACAGACAAGTGAAAAGACAGCCTAAAGCATGAAAGAAAATTGTTGCTAGCTACTTGGCTGACAGAGGATTAATATCTGGAATGTAAAAGAAAATCTAGAAAACAATAGCAGAAAACAAACAGCCCACTTACTAATGGGCCACTAAACTAACAGACACTTCTACAAAGAAGTATAAATGGACCAAAAATTATGAAAAAATGTTCAGTATTCTTTGTCATAAGGGCAATGCAAATTAAAACTATATTGAGATTTCGTCTCACCCTATTCAGAATGGCAACCATCAGAATACAAAAACAGTGAATGCTGGTAAGGGATAGAACAGACTCTTCTACACTGTTGATGGGAATGTAAAACAGCCAGTATGGGAGTCAATATGGAGGTTCTTCAGAAAACTAAAAATAGACCTACCATTTGATCCAACAAATTCAGTGTATTATAGGGATCCCACATACTCTTGTATATTATCATAGAATTTGTGATAATTAAACTATAGAAATAGCACCAGTACCAATCACCTAATGAATGGATAAAGAAAATTAGATGATAGATAGATAGATAGACCAATGACAGATAATTTAGTCAAAAATAAGAAAATCATGCCACTTGCAGGAAAATGAATTGACCTATATATCATTATGCTGAGAAGAAAAGTCAGACTGAGACAAATTTTACATGTTTTCTGTCATATGTGGAATCAAGATGGGGGCATGAAGATAAAGGAGAGGACACTATTAGAGCAGAAAGGACCAAGGCAGAGGAGAAGGGGAGGAAAAAGAGAAGTGGGTAACAGTGGGTGGAAATCATTGACGTATGTTATATGCAAATGAAATCCACTTCCCATGTAACTGATAGGCACTAAATTAAAAAAGAAGATTGGAAGTAGTTATTAGAATAAAACTAAATATAAAATCAAGCAGCATAAATAAAGGCTATGTCACAGCAATGTCATGGCAATCACTCAATACTTTAGACAGAAAACAAATATTGTAAACATTACTATCCCATTCTCTGGCTGGTTCAAAAGAAAATAGTCTTTCCTTATGTCCTTAATATGAATGATTATTTCAAATATGATTATTTCTTACTGTTAAATACTTTAAAGAGTAGAAGGAGAAGGAAATTCATACTTTCATATTGGAAAAAGTATGTCCATGTATATGAATACACACAAGATAACATAAGACCCATGGAAAACACAAAGTACTGCACAGAATTCCAGTCCTCATCTGTAATTTCAAATTCTAGTGTGCTCAGGAAACCAAGAACTTTTATAATAATCATATGACTGGAAGTCTTGACCTGAATTGAAGCAAGACTATTAATAGTGTGTGTGTTGCAGAATAAGAAAAGAAACTAAATTAGAGTAGTGGTTTAGTATATTCAATTTGTGTCTGAGCTTCTAACTATATGTCATGTAAATCTACTATGTAATAGGCATTTTAAGTACCTTACATTTATTAGCTTAGTTAATATTCTCAACAACAACCATTGCAAGTATTATGGTATTAACAACCTCCACCTAGCAGATATGGAAATAAAATCTTAGTAAGTTTAAGTTAGAAATAAAACCTGGGCACACATTCCAGGAGCCCTTTTCTTTAATACATTGCACTGTTTTCACATAGAATTTTAAATTGTGATAAGAAAATATCTTCCTTGCATGTGTTTCATTTAACATTTGATGAGCTAAATTGGAATTGATCTAGGTTAAGCTTTAAGTCATGTGTTTGTATGTGTTTCCTTAAAAGAATTTTCAGTAGAATCTGAGTGATTGTATTTAAGATCTATAAACTGGAAATTTAACTATAAATAGGATGTACTGTTAGAATAAATGTTACTATTTCCTTTTTCTCAGGAATATTCACTACTGACTTAAGAAGTGTGTAGTTATATTGTCCTAGATTCATTATATTAAGTATACTGCATAAAGTTATATTTTTAAAGTAGTTGCTATTTTAAATCTATAAAGAACTATATTTCACAGATAAAAGACTTCTCCATAGTTTAAAATCTTCCTTCAATGCCACATTGCAATGTTTTGAGACTCTGCATTGTATTCAAATATATTTTCTATATGGTAATTTATACTTACTGATTTTAAGCATATTAATATTTAATGCATTATAGCTAAAAAATGTACCTATAATTAATGAAGAGAGTCTCTCTAGCCTCTTAGGCATTCATATTCTTTGGCCTAAAATGTTATGAAACAGTAGGCAGAATTGTTGGTGATTTCATTGTTGGTTGGTTGAATGGTTGGTTGCTTGCTTGATTTGTTTATTCATTCATTTATCCATTCTCTCTCACTCTGCATACCTTACCAGTCTAATTTTTTCCATTACCAGAAGCTCCTTGATGCTAAGAATTAACTGCCTGAAAATAAACACATCCAATTCTCATGGCAGTGAAATGAACCTTTATTTATTTAAACTCAAAGGCTGATTTGAATGGACATCAAGTATGATGTTCCACGTAATACGATGTAGTAGTCAGTTATTGTTGGGTAACAAATGACCTAAATATCTCTGTGCCATAACTAACAAGTAGTTTGATACTCACATGTGTGTGAGTAGACAAGTTCAGCGGAGCTCAGCTGGGCACATCTGAGCCAAGCTGGTATACAGTTTAGTCAGCTTCAAGCTGCTCTTTGTGGAGTCCATGCTCCTCTCATGAAGTGTAGGGTCCCAAGAGGAAAAGTCAAGTTGTGGAAATAAATGTAAAACTTCTGCTCATGTTTCAGCCCCTAACATACTATTAGACCAAGCAAGTTCCATGGCCAAACTCAATTTCAGTGGGGAAAAGGTCATTATTCCACCACCCCAGTGGGATCTACTAGAAGGTCACATAGTAAAAGACACCAAAATATAGAAAGGGGGTAAAAAATTTAGGAACAATAATTTACCATATCCAATGATTGAAAACATAACTGTTTCTTTAAAATGAAAGCATTCTTATCAAAATCTAAGGCTTTCTGTTTGACAGCCTCATTTTATTCACTCATTTACCACTCTGCTGAGATCAGCAACCTTTGCACACCTGAGTACACCGACACTTGTCCTCAGCTGTGTTCTCTCCCCTGGACAGAGTCCTTAGGGTAACTGGCCCTACTTTCATGCCTGACCCGAAAGGCCGCTGATGAAGGTTCGGTCTCTTTCTTTGCTCTCTCTTCTTACTGTCTCTTTTATCACTATCCTCCACCCAGAAAGGATTTATGCCCTAATGATATCAACAAATTTGAGTTCTCTGTGATCATTCATTGATCCACACCAGAACACCTTGCTGCTTCACCTTTTCCTTCTATGGAGTGTGAGCCAAAACAACACATTCTTCCTCCGTGTCTCCAACATCCAATGCATGCTTAGCCAACTGCCGGATTTTCACTAAAGGCAGAGATAAAGAGAGATACCAAGATTTTTCTTCTTATTAGCCCAGAGAACATGTTTTCTTTTTAAATATATCCACACTTTAGTAATGCTGAGAATATATGGCCCATTGTACTTTAACTCACTATACTCTGTACTATGTATAAAGATATAAGATATAAGAAAATATATGATATAAGATATAAGAAAAATAATAATATTTATATATCCAATGTTGTGTTCCAAGCACTATTCTAAGACAACTAATGTGTTGACTCATTTAATCCTCATTGAAAAACAGTTTGTCTTTCTTCTAAGAAAGAAGTAACAGAGAAGTTGAGGAATCTGCTTACTACACAGAGGGGCTGAGATTTAACCCAGGTAGCATGGCCCTGGTATCTGGGCTTCTTACCTAGAAACTTAAATATTCCTCATGAATTAAGTGAAACTTTCCCTTAGGATGGTTTTTATTGACATTTGCTATTATGTGATTTTTAATATTTTTCAATATTTACCTGAAATTCTCAAAGATATATGAAAGTTTGCTCATTATACCCCACAAGAGAATCAATTTTATTTCCTATATTGGTTTCAACCCTTTACAAAAAAGTTTATAACAACAAAAGTGGGGGAAACTGAAGAGAATAACAAATAAATCTTGTATCACTCATTTTACAGATTAACCACACTACATGGAAGAATCTGTTAAAACCGAAATATCTGCTTACATTATATACTCTAATTTAGTTTTTAGGGCAGTCGTGCAAGGAAACTTCCTTGGAAAAGATGTGCTCACGGCACCTACACTTGTCGCATCAACACTGACTTTCCGTGGCTGTTCATTTAACAAGTATCTGCTGATCACCAGCTGCACTAGCTGCACATCAATCTTTAGTGGAAGTATGAGGATAGAGCAGTGAAGAAAACAGACAAAATGTTTCAGATTGTTTGATGATTCACTTCACTTCAATGTGAACACATTTCAAGATAGTGAAACATCATCTTTTCCACTGGTGTCTATCTTTATTTCTATGTTGTGCTATAACAAAATACCCTAAGCTGGTAACTTACACACATTTTGTTTCTCATGGTTCTGGACCTGAAAGTCCACCATCAAGGAATTGGGTATCTGGAAAAGACCAGTCTCTCCTTCGACATTTGTGCATGTTACTGTATCCTCCAAAGGGGACAAATGCTATAGCCTTACATGGTATAAGAACAGAATGATAAAAGAGCTTGTTCTTTCCAATCTTCTCTAAAGTCATATATCCCATTCTTAAGGACTCTCCTGTCATGACTTAATCCCATCCTAGTAAGCCTACTGACAAATACTAGCAAACTGGATCTTATGTTCCAACATACTAATTTTAAGGAGATAGATAGATAGATAGATAGATAGATAGATAATGTAATGAGAATTTTACTTAAATCTTCTCTTTCCTTGGGAGCCTATTGCACCACAATGGTGGCACAGACGCACATGTCAACAGAGCACACACAAGAGCTTTCCAGCACTTTCCTCATTTTTCATTTTAACTCTAGCTTTCATTTTCTGTTTTCCCCTACTTCTCTTCTACTGTCTTGGCTTTATGGACCCCTGTGAGCCATTCATGGAAATTCTTAAATTGAGGAGGAAAACTGATTACTAAGATTTATGACATTGGGATGATTTATTCACCTCTCAAGGAAAGAGGCAATCCATCACATTTTGAAGGGTTAGGCAATCAGGTTCTGACTGTATTTATATGATGTCATAAAGCTGTTTTCTTGAACAACGACTAAGTGACCAACTTGAAAATGAGGCTGGCTTATTTTGGGCAGACACTTTAAAAAAGTATATTTCAGAAATCAATGTATCTTCCACTGAAAACCTTTTTAGGTAGAAAAGAAACTCAGCAACATAGGTATTTTAATTCAACATTGTGAAGATATTTATAAATTTGTGGGGGAAAATTATTAAACATTGACCATGAACTACATGGTAACCTAGATGCATCACGTCCTTGACCAGTCAAGGGCTCACAGAAGTTTTGTCTTATGGGAAAATGGGCAAATAAATAATTATACCAATGTCTCCATTGCTAAAAATAAAATCAAACCCTACTACTACTAAAAAATTCAAAATCTGCCTACATGAGACCAAAATCATGTAAGTCATAGTCACCTTTAACTGCTGGCACTAAAGGATTTCCAAAGTTTTACTGAAGACATATTTCATGAAATCCCAACTATAAGTAAAATATCTGCTTTCAGAACCTAAAATGAAACAAGAGAAAAAGGATAAGTATAAAACATTAGACTACTGGCCAGCATTGTCCCTTAGGGGTTCTTAAAATTTATGTTACTATTACACTATTAGAATATGTTATGTGTACTACTCCATCTCAGCCAAACTTTTTATATTTGAAAACAAATGAATCCTCACTAAAATATTAATGGTTTATAGTCTAGGCAATCATTGTATTGAAGGATTTGCATGCTGATAGTGTACTCTCAGAAACAAAAGCCTAACTCACTATTCTGGATAACTGATATTAGGGGATTATCATTATCTGTCTTTTAGCTCTTAATCCTAATGTTCTGGGCTGATTTGTTTGCATCAAAATACTTAAGTATTCACCAGCTCCATCTAGATGAAATGCTGGCCCAAGACAAATATAATCAGAAACATTTAGTAGTGCATAGTTTTTCATCTAAATTTTTGTAGTATAGAATTCATAACAAAAATCAAAATTATCACTCTATAAGAAACTTAAACTATGTTCTAGGTTAATAATCCCTAATCCAAATTTTTAAAAAATCTAATATTTCAAAACCCCAAATTTTTTGAACGTCATGTTGAATAACACTCAAAAACTTTCAGATTTTCGATTTTCAGATTAGGAATATATGGTAAAACCTATGAAAATAATCCCAATTTTTTTTTTAATTTTGATTTACAGATAATCAACCTGTAGTATTGGGGTAATTGCTTTTATTTAATGGCCTTGCCCAACTCAGGACCATGATAAAGCAACTTTTACATAAATGCTTTAATATATTCATGTCTTAACTACAAATAACCCTTGCATATAGTGAGGTTTCTGCCATTAATCAGCAAAATCCCAGACTAGCAGCAAACAGGTAATCTGTCATTCATACAATACTGTTACAAAAAATCGATTAATAAATCCAATAAGAATTTATAGGGTAAAAACATTTTTGCTTTAAAGAACAGAGAGCTTCACATAATTCTCAAACTGAGAAGTATATTGTTAGGGGTTTCACAGACAACCCCAAACTCAAGGATTATCTGGAAACTGTCCTTCATTATAAAGCAGAGAGAAGTTTGCTAAACCTGGATATTTGGGATTTCAGAAACTAAAGCCAAAGGTAGGTTAAGGGGGTAACTGTCCTTAAAACAGGAACAGGGAGGAGCCAAAAAATAATTTCCTGGAAAATCCTGAAGAGAAAATCTATTTAAATTAAGGGTCAAACCAAAGGCTTGGTCATAGAAGTGAAAAACATAGCTATACTTGCTGGAGTGGTCCCCAGAGTACCAAAGCAGACACACAAGGCAAGTGTGTTGGAAAAACAAATGAAACTCCTGGACTGGCCTCCTCACAGAGGTCAGAATTTCACTGGGTGAGGCAAAGAAAGCAAAGATACAGGCAACTCAAGAATCTACCTTTTTAATAGAAGGCATATAGTGTATACTTTAAGAAAAACTGTTTTCAAATTAAGATATATATTAAACACTAGCGGATGAAAGTTGGGAAGCCAGAAGAGATGGAGTGAATATCAAATTCCTTGCAACTTTGTTCAATACATTTCATTTCCCAAAGTGCCAAATTATTTTTGTTTCACTAAACTTAATTCCAAACTCAAAACTTCAGTTCATTAAAATAGCAACACCTAACACTCTCTGAGGCTAATTCAGACTGTTTTAAATCTTCAGCAAAGCCCTTTTAATAGTTCCAAGCAAATTACATATCAAAACTGCTACTGAAACTGCCTGGCAACAAAACTAATTGCATTCCATAAATTCACTGCGAAACCTTACTAAATCAGCTCTTTACTCAAACATAAAAACCTTCCCCCCAGTAAAAGAATGCATGGTATGAAAATATTATATAAACTATCCTGAGAGATTACCTTACCTTGTTTTAACATACTCACCCATGCTAAAAAATTATTTCTTGAAATTACATATTTGCCAAAACTAGTACTTCAATATATCTTTGTTTACTTTCTCCCATCTCTTGGATTTTATGTATGTTTTCTGATTTTGTATACTTGATGTCTTTAGAAACTATAAATATGTCTGTGGTGTCATCCATATAAGTAACTACCCACTTAAAAAACATGCCATTCTACTCATAGCACTTTCATTAGATGGGAGAGATTTTAGACTAGCCCATGTCTGGATTCATTCTGAGCTACAATGTGGTCTTATAATGGTAAAAACTATAGCAAAACATTTGCTTACATGCCAACAAATCCACAATAACAGCAAAATTACTGGACTATTTTTGGCACAAGAAATAAACTTATTCTACAGCTTGAATTTTGGCCGGAATTGTTCCCCTGATGACTACAATCCTTTAATTACATGTTTAAGCCAATATGAAATCTTCAGACTAAGGTGTTTTAACTTATGGCCTCAATTTGTACTAAAGATTGATATGATAACCTTACCCCTCCCATCTTACCATGACTGATAAAAGCTTTAAATAATATGACAGGGAAAGACAACACTATTCATATAATAACACTCTACAAGAGACAGTTTTGATATTTCAGAATTCTGACAGCAAGATGTTACTCATTCCTAAATATTTCAGAAATTTCAAATCAATTGTGTTTTTTCTACTTAGAAATTTGAGTCACTGATAAGATAATCACCAAAAAAATGAATTAGACCCAAAAGGGCCATCTGACCCAGAATACAGAGACAACTTTTTGTGAAATCCTAAGAAACTGTATTCAACCATAATAGAAGGAAAATAAACAAACTCAGTGAGCAAATTGGAAACAGTGCAATATTTTAGAGTCACTCTAGCTAGTTGTGCTTATATGAACACAGTCATATCATTAAAATGCCATAAAACTGAAAATCAAAAGCCAATATAATTGTACCATTTTCTAAGGTAGGAACTAAACAAAGGCACACTCTTAAAGTCAAAATAAATATAAACCTGTTTCCTATTTCAAAATAGAGATAGCAAAATATTCCAACCTGGATCTTTCTGACACATACCAAGATCCATCTTGAGATTCCTCTTTAAGCTTTTAATATTCCAATTCAGGTACAGAGCATTGGCTGTGAATTCCATAATATCCATGTCTTTTCTATTTAGTGCAAATCCTTTTACAGTATTCATGTTTTTCTGCTCATTGGAAGAATCGAGAATGTGAAATTTGAAGAAAATTGTGTAAAAGGAGTAAGCACTAACTGAACAAATATGCAACTTTGTCAATTTTTTGAAAAAATAGTCAAATGGAAGATTTCCTAAAATCAAGAAAGAATTATTTTTGCTTTTCTTTTTGCTCACTGTTGTGTTTCTTTCTGCAATACCCCTGGATGCATGTGATTTAAAACCTGTGAAGTCAGTAGAAGCAGAGTAATATAATATTTAACAAAACATGCCCTGGAGAAAGACAATTTAGGTTTAAATCCTGATTCCATCACTATTTATGAGATCTAGGGAAGTAGATACACAAGATCCTCTTCTATTGAATGAGGATAAATAATAGCATTATCTAATAGGGTTTCTGTGAGATTTGAAAGAGGGCACTTAAACATTCTTAGCCCCATAGTTGGCACATAGTCAATGCTGAAAGAATGGAAGTTATTTCTACTAATAGTACTTTACACATGTAGATGCTCAATAGTTGTTGATTGGATAGATAAATGGAGGCTTGGTTGAAATAAAACAGTTGGTGCCTGTAGGCAAACAGCTCTATTGGTATAAACATGAGACTTCTATTCAACCTGTTCACTATCATTTAACTGTCTGGGTAGACTATGAATACCAGAAATGCAAACCAGCAAATACTCAGAAAATCATCAGTGTAGTAATCCAGCTCAAGAGAACCAAGATAATCAGAAAAGACAATTCTTATTTCTAGCCCCAAATGTCTCGTGTTTTCAACCCACACAGATTTGAAATGTCAACCCACATATGTCCCTCCAGTCTTAGGAATTCCCTCACCCCAGCCTCTAATGGGGTTCAAAACATGTGACCCCTAAGTATGCCACTTGATATATTCATTATTATGTGTTACAGATTAAGAGCCAGCCACCACAGGAAAAGTCTTTATCTCCCACTCAACTGCCTAAAAATAAAGCATAAATTTACCTTTTTGTAAAGGAAATTTACATTTATTTTAAAAGGAAATTTTTCTTTCATTACTAGGTTTCTGTAGCAAGAAAAGAGCATTTCTTGGGCAAATTTATCACCTGACAGACTTTATAACAAGGCAAAGTTATTTATATATTTTATATACCCTTCACCTTCCAAAATTTTCCTATCACCATCTCTCAGAAACACCAAACCCATACTACTTTAGCCATTCTAATAACAGGTTGTTATATAACCCTAAATCATCTGCCTTCTTCTGGAAGTCTCATATTTTTGTAGGATTCCCTTTATGCACACATAATTAAAATAGTTTCCCTATTGCTAATTTGTATTGTGTCAATTTAATTTATAGACCAGCCAAAGAGCCTAAAAGGATAGAAATACAAGAATGTATGAAAGATTTTTAAAATCTTTGTCCAAAAATCTATACAGCTAAAAATAATAATAGGCCTTATTTTCAGCTTAAAGCACTGACACATAGGCACAGTTATTATTCTATGTTATAGATTAAAAATATAAAGTGCTCTAATAATTTATTTATAATGTATAATTAATAAATTTATAATTTATTATATTTATAAAAATATAAAGTGCTGTAATAATTTGTCCAAATATACACATATCAAGTGGTAGAATCAAGTCCAGTATTCAAGTCCAGGTGTTAGTGCAGTTTGCCCATGACTTCAACACTGCAGTGTCAAGCTCCTGTTCTTTCTCCTCTCCTCTCTCTCCTCTCTCTCCTCTCCCCATCCCCTCTGTTCCTCTTCTCTCTTCTCTTCTCTTCTCTTCTCTTCTCTTCTCTTCTCCTCTCTTCTCTCTCTTCTCCTCTCCTCTCCTCTCCTCTCCTCTTCTCTTCTTTTCTCCTCTCCTCTCCTCTCCTCTCCTATCCTCTCCTCTCTTTTCTCTTCTCTTCTCTCTTCTCCTCTCTTCTCTCCTCTCCTCTCTTCTCTTCTCTTCTCTTCTCTTCTCTTCTCACTCTCCCTTCTCCCCTCTCCATTTTCCCTCCATCTCCGCCTTTCTCTTTCTGCCTTTTTTGTAGATTTAGAGATTAAATGGGCCACATATCCTTTTTATAAATCTTAATTTTGAGACAAGATTTCACTAAGTTGCCCAGGCTGACCTCAGACCTTTTAATCCTCCCACCTCAGCCTCCTAAGTAACTAGGATTACAGGTATGCAAAACTGTGCTTGGCTCTATCAGGTACTCATTCTGTGTTGGGAATATAAGTGTGAACAATGACTTCAAGGTGTCTGTGATTTAATACAAGAGACAGAAAAAAAACTGAAAAGGTTTTTTTTTACCACATTCTTAGTAGTGTGTAAATAATGTGGTTCCCTTGGACTCATCCCAGAATTTCCATCAAGTCAGTCCAGGTTAGGTGCCAGGAGTATGTACTTTCAGCAAGTCTTCAAGGGCAATTTTCTAGGGTAACACCTGTATGACAATTATAATAGAGATCTAGGAACAGAAAGAAAGGCTTCCTGTGAAGATGGTTCCTAAAGTAGGTTTTGAAAGATCAGTGGTTGGCTAAGCAAGGAGTGGGAACGAAGAGTGTAAAATTTAGAAAAGATGACCAAGCAGACTTTTGAGAGTGGATACCCATTTGGAAAAATGTCAGTTAGGTGTAACTAAACTAAAAGGAGGTATAACAGAAAAGATTTAGAAGCAATAACTTTAGAAGTAGACAAACTCTAGATGTTCAGAGGACACACACAAGTGGGCATGCATGAGTGGACACACACACAAACAAACACAAACACATGGCACAAATTTGAAAAAAAAAAACAGAAATCTAGGGCAGCAGAGTTATCTTTAGCTTAGGAGTGAAGTGATAACAGGTCATTTCTTCTGCACGCCCTGGATTATCAGAATGTGCTATAAAAGAAATACGTGTGTTTATTCCTGGATAATTAGATTTCCCCTGGGTGGTCTATTGCAGTTAAAATGTGTCTCTAAAGTTCATTTAAATCAAGCCAATAGCAGATTTCAACATGCAATACACATATTTTAAGATGAAATGGAGAATATTCAAATTCCATTTAAGTCAATACAAGTTCCAAAGCTAATGAAAATGCAGCAAATTAGTAGCTTTTAATCTTCTCCTCTTTGCATTTCTAAACCTGAAGTTCTGTCCCCTCAGGTATGCTGAACAAATGCAAAATCATTACTCCAAAGACCTTGTCCTGTTTGGAGGCTTGCTTAATCTAATTAGTTGTCAATATCTCCTGGGCTCCAAGGCATGTGATCCCACCTCTTCTATACATATCTTCTGCATTTCAGTTATAGGAAAGTCTATGTTACACAGACTTTGGTTTCTTTGGTTGGAAGAAAGTAGTTATAGTGAAATAACATATACAGATAATAGGCAAAATGACACAAAAACATGCAAACTTGTAGCATAGTTACTGGTCATTAGAGAAATAATAAAAGGCCAACCTTGCAAGTCAGAAAGATAGAAAGGATTGATTTCAGCTGTTGCCGAAGCACAGAAAGCAGCAAAGTTTATCTCCAGCCAGGGTTAGACCATTTTATCAGCCAGCTGAGGGAACTCCATCATGTCCCACCCTACCAAAAAGGATATGAAGATTTGACTAGGCAGAATCAATCACCTGGTGGCAAGTTCCTTGCCTGTTTCATAGTATTTCTCAGTAAGACACCACAGGCATTTATTTTTTCGGGACAATTCTTTGTTTGCAAGGCTTTTCCATTTACTGCAAGATGTTTCTCATCCCTGGCCATACACACAAAATGGCAAAAGTGATCCCCAGTCTTTATAACAACCTAGAACACCTTCCACATTTCCAAACCCCCCCACACACAATGGGGCTATAAAAGTCACAAAAACGTACCCTGAAAATGACCAAGTAGAACTTTAAATTCCTAGGGAGATCATTAAGGCCATAAAATTCCCAACCGCATTTTGTAGAGACAGACTTTATAAAGTGGGTTCAGGCCTAGAAGGCAGTGTGTATGACTCTTACCAAACACCCCCTAAATTCTGTAAGTGTCAGTGCCTGCCAAAGTATCATCCCAAATGTCTCTGATGAACAAGTAAATGCAAATTTCTGGCAACTTCTATCTCTGGCAGTACGTGTTGGCATACATTTTTTTCAAATGTGAAATACTGGCTAGTACTGAGGCCAACAGACAAGAAGTAAGCTTGCAGGAGAGGGAAAACCTGGGTATCTCCAGATGGGAAGTGTGGGCAAAATTCAGGAATAAATATATATCTAGATTTATCCTCATGAAATTTAAGAATACCACACATAAAGTAAGAATTTAAAAGCTTTCTAAAGATGAAAAAATGTTTTCTTCAAAGGAAAAATAACCAGATTGGCCTCAGTTCAGAAGCTTCAGAAGCATCAAATTCTAGTACCAGTAAACCCTAATACCTAACAGGTAAAGTAACAAAATCTTTAATGTTTTGAGAGGAAAAAAAATTGAAATTACATTTTATTATTACCTAAAGCAAGGGATACAATAAAACAGTTTACTTGCCATACCTGCAAATTGCTTCAATAAATGGTTTAAAAATTAAAGCTCAGGAAACACTCCAGCTTCATGATATAATGGAGCTAACCAAGATAGTTCAGTTCAAGAAAAAACACTCTAAATGCTGGTATGGCAGCCAAGCAACAATCTAGGACCCCACCCATCACAGTGCATTTTGCATGTTGGTGCACACTGTGAAGGGAGACCACATTTGGGGTAAGAGTGAGGGCTGGGGTGAAGAAAGGAGGGTAGTCCTTGGGCTTCACATATATTTATGTAGATATATTTCATATAAATATAAAAATATATACCCTAGGCTATGTAAGAACACACAATAGGCCAGGTTTTTCCTGAGTATTACTTTGCTGAACCCTGATTAAAAGCATTAAAGACAAAGTATGAAAGATATAATTATAATTGTAGAACTAAAACTGGACTTTATAAAACCGTATCTAAAACTTCTAATTGTGCCACAGATAGAAATCAAAAGTTAAGAGAAAGTGTGCCAGAAGGTGGACAAGAAACTTTATCACTTCATCATTATGCAATGTTTGAATTTTTCAATCCAATTTTAATTGCAGCTCTTGCTCATTGAACGTCCTTTAATCCACAGAACATGAAGCCAGAAAATTAGTGAAGAGTCAGTGATGCTAGCATGATGTGCTTTGCCGATCTCTATATGATCAAGTAGAGAGCTCTTATCAGCTACCAGGAGGATGCTGCATGGGCCAGACAGGATCCCAGGAGGTCAACAAGCTGATAGGCACAAGAA
>PVJX010017799.1:14793-37799 GCA_004027295.1 Dolichotis patagonum | reverse complement strand
TATTTGCATATTTATTTCATTTGCTATCATTTCAGACATTTCAGGTGTATGGCTTCTTTTTTCTTCTATGTACACAGCTTCTAAGCTTTCTTGGGGAGGGCTAGGGCTTTGAGCCTGCCTTTTGGTCTTTCCTTTTGTCATTTTTCTATATTTCCTTACTTTGAGCGGTGTTCCAAAGCTTTCTCTGCATGTGTGGCAAATTACCTGTTACACTCTCAGTTCCTGGCTCCCCCACAGGCTCTTGGCTTCCTCACAGGGTCCTAACTCCCCTCTGTGGGCTCCTGGCTCCCTAAGTTGTAAGGCGAATGCTGGGTGTGGCCACCCCGGAGCCTGTGGAATCTCAGGCAGGCCAGGCCACCGTGCTTTGTCCCAGGCAGGTCTCCAGGAGGTTCCCTGCGAGTGAAGGGCCTACAGGTCCCATAGAGTCAGGCCAGAATGTTGGTTTCTGAAAAGTTCCCGGTCCCAAACAAACCTGGCCAAGATGCCAGTCTCCACAATATTCCCAATCCAAACAGCCCGGGCCACTCTGCGGGTCCGAGAGTTTCGGGTTCCAAAGAGACAGGCCGAGATGCTGCTTTCTGGGAGACTTCCTGGGGGTGAAGGGCGGGGCTATGGGCCCAAACAGACCCGGCCCAGATGCCGGTCTCCAGGCAGTTCCCTGCGGATGAAGGGCAGGCCTACCAGTCCCAAACAGTCGTGCCGAGATGCAGGTCTGCGCAGACTTTCGATCCAAACAGCCCAGGCCACTCTACGGGTCCGAGAGTTTCGGGTCCCAAAGAGTCCAACTTGAAAATTAAAAGATGAGAACAGGGAGGAGGGTGACTCTATGGTCTCAAAATGCACTTCAGTTTTAAGCCCTTTACCCTATCTTAGAGTCAAACAGACAGATGTCTCTGTGACTATTTGGTTAGTCACCCCCAGGGACACCTTGCAGCCATCTCAAGTCTGTCTGTTGCCTTCAAGAGGCAATCTGTTCCAAGCCAGCCTTGCACAACCTCTAATTTGTGGTACAGAAATAAATGGCCATTAGTAACCTGGCAAATAAAATTTGGATTTCAAGTGATAAAAACATGTTTCACTATGACCAATATTAAGTAAATTGAGCAACAGGAACGATTACCCAAGTACAGCAGGTAGGTGCAATGTGGTTATTACTAACGTTCTGAAAGCTGTACTCAGGAAACCTTATAATCACAGCATTATTTACAAGAGTCAGTGAACTACAAAAAAGAATTATGTTCAGACCTGTCACAGACATGGAGGGGAGAGAACTGCAAGTCAGCAACAAGAACAGAAATTAAGACAGTGGCGCAGGAGGAAACAGACTTCTTACTGTGCCGTGAACACTCACCTAATTTTAAAGTCAGACATTTGCCCGTTCTTCTCATGCCTCAAAATTACAAAAACCTCATGTAGGCTAACTCCATTTTCCTAAGTTATCATTACTTTTTCAAAGGTTTCTACCAATTAGGTGCAATTCATACAAGCCCATAATTTCACCACTTGCAGTGAGGAGCCAATGTCACTGCGAAAGGCAGGCAGACCAGACGGGGGATGTTACAGGGGGTTATTACTAAACACAGAAGGGCGAATCGCAGCACTGGTCAGGGGAGAGCATTGCCACCGTTCCCAGATGACTAATACTTAAATCTTCTACATACTGGGCAGTAAAATGCCACACATGGCAAGTGAAACTGGGAACCCAACCATGTGGATTTCCTTGTGGCCAACTTCTCCCATTTGAGCTCAGCAGCAGTTTCACTTTCTACGGCTCCGGCTCCCGGGACCCTCACTCCCATCAGTTCTGGAAACCTACTGAGGCCCACCCTCCTCTCCACGCATAACCAGTAGCTCCCTCTTCCGCACCTCCGGGCTGAGGTAGGAGGGCAGCGTGGGCCAGGGTTTCAGTCAGAGCTGGTTGACTTTAGACTCTCTAGCAGCCTGACCTAAGGGAAGCGACCAACTCTCAGGGCTCCGTTTCACCATCTGTCAAACAAGACAACACTGAACTGGCAGCTCTCTATAAGGTTTGAGTGCTTGAGTTTCTAATTTAAGGGACATTGAATGTGTTCAGCACATAGTACAGTTCTCTTCCTTTTCTTGGATGTGTTTGCTTTTGTCTTCTGCTTCACCTCTGTCTTTCCTATCATCTTCAAAACCTCAGCCATTCCTTTAAGGAGTGGGGTCCCACAGGCTTAACTTTCTCTATTCTTCTCCCTCCACCACAAGGTGCTGTGTGCTAACACGTGGCCTCCCCTGGTTTGTACTTTCCCTGATTCTAATCTATTTGCTTCCTTGTAACAAAAGTGTGTCGGTTCAGTGCCATATGCACACAGGGCCGTAAGAGCTGTCTTCTGACCACCTGTCCCATGCAATGCCGTGCTATCTCCCGTCCAGATGGCACACCAACCTACCCAGCCACTTTGAACTTTCCCCTGTGATTAAGCAATGCCTAGTTTTCCCTCTGAAGCACTCTAAAACATAGGTGACTCTTATTATAAAGGACATATGCCTTTGTCTCTTCTGGGAGCCTTCCTCTTTCCTGCCTCACTGTCGCCATGTCAATAACCTGCTGAATAAGCAACCTCTGGTCATTTTCTGCTTGTCTTTTCTTAAGCATAATTCAGACTGCTTCAAGAGCTTGTGTTGTTTATTTTACCTTCTGAACAATAGTCCCTCATACCCCACCATTCTGTTCCTTTCTTTGTTTGTAGACAAATACACAAACTTTGAATTAATCTCTGGCTGGCTTTCCATAACCTTCCTCCCAATGCAGTAAGTCCTTGACTTACAAATGAGTTCCTTTCTGGGAGAATATTCACAAGTTAGATCATTCATAAGTCAACACAGCGAGTCTTATATATATCTCTGACACAAATATGCAATGCAAAGCATAAACAAACCCCACATACAAACACTGTAAGCCCCTGACTGCATGGCACTACCGCACACTATCACAGTGCGCAGGGAGCACACAGCAGCAGTTGTGACGGGGTCCGGCAGATGCATCAATTACTTCCCTGATTTGCTCACATCTATGAATGCTCCTAATGCAAGGTCCATTCATATCTGTGAAAGTTCATAAATTAACATGCTTAAATTGAGAATTTACTACATTCTTGGGCCTCGAAGAAGGAGCAATGTGGGTATAAATACTACCTCCCTCAGGATCTCTGATTCTGAGCAGGTTACCAGCTTCTCTGCGGGGTGCCGCAATGGGGAAACCGCTGCCTAGATGGGAACACTCATGGTTAGGGGTGTTCTGGGAAAAAAATAGTAATTACAGTACATAAAACATTGTATACATATACTGTTCCGAAATGGTGCTGGTGATTTTAACCCTAAGGAGTGGCTTCCCAGCACCAGGTGACCCCACTGAGCGCCATCCCAGTGCTCGTACTGGCAGTGATTTGGCGTTTGGCACCTCCTCACAGTCTTATCGTGACTTCCATCTGTGGAACAGAACTCACTTATCCACTCTTGCCTTAACATTTCTTTCCTGGTTGCTTCATGGTACTTCATAATCTTTTTTGGCCTACTCCTTCTCAAACATGGCTCTGTGAGAAAACCAGTTCTGTGCCAGGATGGGGAGGTGGGAAGCACTGTGTCTGGTTGGGTCACACAACCTCCTCCTGGCTCTTTGTAACCTGAGTGGAGGTCCTTCATTTCTCTAAGCCAGTTGGACAGAATGATGTCCCCAAGCTCTTTCCAAGCTGGACAGTCAGGTTCTCTGATGTCACCATGTATGGCTACCCCATCAATGGTGTCCCTCAAGTGGCTTTCTTCCTGCACAGTCCTCAAGGGCAGAGCCCATTATGCGGAGAAGTCACTTAGCACAGCCTGGAGCACATGCTAGATAGAACTACCACCTGCACTTCGATGGCAGCAATTAAAGCACCTCCAGTGAGACACAGACAGCTGCTGCCGCCAGATGACTCAGACCTCCCTGCAATATGGCTTACTTTAGCACGTTTTAGGTCAGCCTGAGTAAAGGACAAGTGAACCCCTTCGACTAGTGTAACCTCATGCTGCCACTTTCAGGTCGGGAGGTGTTATCTCTACAGTGCAGCCGGGAAAGTACGCACAGGGCGGAGCTCCGATGCTCCACCTACCCTCAGGCATCAGGGGCCCAGGCAGCAGGAGAGCAGTGTGCTGTATGCTGACCCCGAGGTGAGCAAAGCTCCATTCAGGCCTCTGCCTCGAGGGAGCCCCAGCAAGGACCTTGGCAGTGCTGCCTTTCTTGTGTCTTAGCCATGGTTCTGACCTGGCAAGGTATCACAACTATAAGGAAGAGTATTAGAAGTAAATTCTGGGGGCTGGGGATTTAGCTCAGCGGCATAAGCGCCTGCCTTGCAAGTGTGCAGTTGTGAGTTCAATCTCTGGTACAAAAAAAAAAAAGTAAATTCTGACCCTCAGGTTCACCCTTGGAGACTCTGATTCTGAAGGTGTAGACTGGGGCTCACGAGGCTTTATGCCTCGCATGTGCCCCAGTCAAGCGCAAGCACTCCTGAGAGCAGCCAGTGTCCATGACATGGGATCAGCCTAGGGTTCCACTCAGACAACTCGGCCTCTTCCAAGTCGCTGTGCTGAGTAGATCACACTGCCCCCAACCCTGAGACCCAAAGTGGACAGTTTCCAAGGACACTGCACAGTAGCTTACACATTCATGAAAACTCAAGAGAATTCTGAAATCAGAGATTGGCTTATAAGACTAAATAGCTTTAGTCTGTAATCCCTGCACAAGGGGGCTGGGGAGTGGGGAGGCATGAGGATCACAGCAAGTTTGAGGCCAGTCTGGGCTGGGCTGCCTGTTGGATTCAGGGCCAGCCCGAACTACATAGTGAAACTGTCTCCAAAACAAAAAATCAAACCAAAAAACCACACACACACACACACACACACCCCAAAAACAGAAAGACTAAATAGCTTCTCACCGGGTCCACTGAAGAGGTACCCTTGTTTTGGGGGAAACCCAAATTCAGCTGCAGGACTACTCTCTAAGCAAGTGTCTCCTAGTCAACATGGAATGCTGAGGGGACAGGGACAGGGAAACAGGCCTGCCACAGTAACACATGGGCATTCTTTTAAAGAATACGCATAGAAAGTAGCTTGCTGACAGCTTAAATAGTCAGTGCAAGTCTTATCAAGGGAGAAGCTAAGCCAAGAACCTGTTTTGTAATGTGAGCACTATTATTTATTGAAAGCTTACTATGGACCAGACACTCTGCCAAGCAGATTATATATACGAACCCATTTCATGGATATATACCTCAAGCAAGTACTGTTATTTGCGTTTTCTTGGAAACCAAAGCTCAGAGGTCAACCTCACACATATTTGGTTCAGTATACTACGCATTATTATTAACACAGCCTTGAGAGTATTCTTAAAGTCAAAAGCCCTAAGACATCTGACAAGGAAATGAAGCTTAGAAAATCTGCCAGTTTTAAGCATGTATGTACCGGAGTACGACTTTTACAGAATTCTCAAGTTCATTTCACCTAGGAGAATTTGGCTAGATGGAAAAGGAACATAAATAAAATGTAGACCCCTGGCTCCCATTCTTGGTGTTAATTTGCTCCCATATGTACCCCTGAAATGCCAGTTTATAGCCCTGGCTATGCTTCCCTGTCAGCAGAGTGAGGATGATATCAGATACTTACACTTCAGGGATGCTGTGACAATTAAATAGATTAAGCCCACAAAGCAGCCTTGGTCTTCCTAGAGAAAAGCATAAATGAAAGGTGGGACTATTTTCCCTTGCACAGGCTGTGGCAGCCTGGAGCTTGAAAGAAGCACCCTAGACACCAGGCCCCTCCAGGGCTCACAACTCTCCAAATGTCGTTCACGAATAAACTTGTGGTTGGGAGCAGCAGGCCACACTGCACAACTCAGCACTTCGCTGCTGACTGAATTTGAAATGCAGGAAGCTTGCTGTAAAGCTCTGCCAGGGGCTCAGGTTCTGAAACAAGTAACTTCCAGTATGGTCTGAGGCTGAAGGCAGTGCTTCTAATTTTGTTTACTAATTGTGTGATATTAATAGAAAAGTGTGTATAAAAACCATTAAAAACATACAAAACAGTTTGATACTTCACGGGTAAGAAAGTCTGTAGCTTTCACCTTCCCCATGCTAACGTCTGAGGCCACTCGGCCCCATTACACAGCACTTGACATTTATACAGTGCTTTCCCACATTTTTATTATCTACTGTGCACATCACCCTGTGAGGCAGGGCCTGGCACTGACAGCGTTCCTCAGATGAGGAAGTCACAGAAGTCTAATGACTTGCCCAAAATTATGAGAAGCCTTTCTTCCTTAATGCATGACATTATATTGCTTCTACCTCAGCATGTGTATACACAAACACAAAAACCTAAAGCATACAGGGATCGGGATTGGATTTCACTTTCAGTGGGCTCAGCGTTACATTAAAACTGGAAGGAGCTGCAGTCACACAGTATAAATCCTGAGCTGCACCAAGCTGCGAAAGAGGGGTGCACAAGGCCCCCCAGGTCTGAGACCCCCTCTCCCACATAAATTTCCTCCTTGTTGAGATATGCTGGTGTTATGCTTGTATTTAAATGTACCCCCCTGCCCAAAGCCTCATGCAGCCACGGGGGGGACTTCCCAAGGCACCTGAGTCTAGTGTTTGTGATTGGTTCATTGTCTAAGACTGAAACCTCCATAAACTGTGAGCTAAATAAACCTTTCCTTACCTCATTGTAGGTGTCAAGCATTTTGTCTCAGCAATGAGAGAAAACTAACCAAGACAGCTGGATTTAAATTGTTTTTCAGCCAGGCATGGTGAGGCTTACCTGTAATCTCAGCACTCTGGGACGGAGGCAGGTCGCATCCCCTTCAGCTCAACCTTTTGGCTTTCACTCCCAGCCTCAGTGGTTCAGGGTCAACAGTTCTAGGTGATGGTGGTTCTTTTAGAGGCACCCAGAGAGAAGTGGCACTAATGAAAAACAGTAACAACTATCCCTACTAATGTGACCACTATCACCATCATCATTTGGTTGAGTGCTAACTATGTGCCAGGCCTTGAGCTAAGTGAGGACTCTGAACTCACAAGGCATCTCACAGCAACTCTGTGACACTGGTTACCACATCATGTCCATCTGACACAGAAGGGAACTGAGGCAAAGAGAGGTAAATTTGGCCACTGTCACAGAGCTAGTAAGTCTGATCCCAGAGGGCCATGCAGTACTTATCACCATCCTCCACACCATAACGAAAGGCCTCTAAGACTTCCAGAGCTGGCCTGAAACATCGAACAAGTTGGCCAAGTGTGTTACTGGAGAATAAGATAAGCTGGCACGGGCTGTCCAGCACGGTAGCAGGGGCTGAACTCAAGGCCTTCACACTGAGCTGCATCCTGGGCCCATTTATTTGAGCCAGGGTCTTACCAAGTTGCTAAATTGCCCACACTGGCTCAGACTTGTAATCTTGCAATTCCTCTGCCTTGGCCTCCTGAGTCACTGGATTACAGACATACACTGTCATACTTGGTCATGTCTGCCTCTTAGAAGTAACTATCTAACCTGAAGAAATGGCCAGTGCTATTTCCTCCAATGTTAGTCTCACTAAAGCAATCAGTTCTAGAAAATGCATTTCCTTGTGCTAGAAAACCTCACCCATAATTATGACTAGTTCTTGGGATGGCAGTGTGTCATTGAAAGAAGCTTTTAATACACACTAATCTCCAAAGACTCAAAGGAGTTCCCAAGTCACTTTGTTAATCCACTCAGACTCATTTAGAGATGTCAAGAATCTTCACAAACCCATTCACAGTAATCCCTATGATAATTAGTTACCTACTATGGTCTTGCCTTTAAGCCCTACAACAAGCATATACATACATTGTGGGGTTACTTGTACCACACTGGGTAAGTGAGTCCTTCAGACCAAATCTTCAAGTGCGCTGACATTCCTAAAGAAATCTAAATTTGCACACTTTTTATTTCCTTACATTCTGTACCTAATATGGGAGGAAAAAACTCTTCTGATTGTCTTAGTATTATACCTGTTTTTCCTGCAATAAAGAATAGTTCTCACATAATACTAGAGATTTTTAAAATTCAACATTTAAAAAATAATAGTCCTTTATGATCTGATCAAGAAATGAAATGTAAAATATTTTAGTTACTTGTTACAAACTCATTACATCAATTTACTAATCAAAAATGATCTTTAAAGTCTCTCAGATTCCAAGATGACAGTATCTAACTTATCAACTAGTGATTTCTTAGTGGTTTTTTTTTTGTTCTTCTCTTTTTTCCTTTGAAATTCTGTATTGTTGTTACCCTTTTTTCTGTTTTGTTTGTTTTTTTTTCTTTCTAAATAAAATTTTTTTAAAAAAGTCTCTCAGGAAGATGCCTGCTCCAAGGATTCAAAAGTGTAACCAGAAGGGTGAGATGGTGCATACGACAGTCTGGGAAGCTGAGAAAGGAGGGTCTGAGTTTGAGCAGTCGAGGAAATTTAGTGACTTAGACCCTATCTCAAAAACATCATATGTATATAGGTATACATATATATACGTGTGTATGTATGTATATGTACAAGATAGATAACTATACTACTAATTTCTGTTAGTTCATCAAAAAGAACAATTTGTGCTCTCGTTGGATCATTGTTTTTCATGCCTAAATCTTGTAACCTGAATAAAGACTTCTAAGATAATGATACGCAATATATTAACTAGTGTTAATTTCCTACTATTTTTTTTTTTTGAAATTCTGTATCATTTTTAGTTTTTGTTTTCTTTTTAAAATAGAAAAATTTAAAAAAAAAGGTTGGGGATGAGGCTCAGTACAAGACCCTGGGATCAAGTCCCAGTGCTTAAAAAAGCAGTATAAACACTCTGAATTACATTTCAAATCTACAGATTTTAACTGAGACTTATCCAATAGTTATGGTCATTTGATAATTATATTTCCTTTGGTAATTTCAAAGTTTGCCTTTTCTCTTTGCTTCTTTTTTCTCTCTCTACATCTTGTGCCCCAAATGTTCTTTTTAAATGTGTAAAAGGTTATGCACATAGATGGTTTTGGAATTGTAACTCAGAGGTATTGCACTTGCCTAGCACTCGAGAGGCCCTAGGCTTGGTCACCAGCACAGCTGAGCCAAACTGAGCTGAGCCTGGAACCAAACCAAGCCAAACCAAACTGACCAAACTATGAAACATCAAAACAAAAAACATGTAAGTGAATAAAATGAGAAACGAAAACCTCTTTCCCTTTTCCACAAGGCCACAACCTCAATCCTTAGAAACAGCTATGACCATGCTTTTGTGTATGCTGTAAGAAATCCCCCTCCACACACAATGTCCTGTGTATATGTATACATGTAATATACATATAAAAAGACAAATACATCTAATGCCTATTTTTATGTCAAAGGGGATATGGTTTTTTATTTATTTGTTTTGTGTTATTGGTTATTATACCCAGGGATGTTCTACCATCAAGTAACATCCCTATACCTTTTTATTCATGTATTTTTTAAATTTTGAGATGGGATCTCACTAAGTTGCCCAAGCAGGAATAGAACCTGTGATCTTTTAAGCTCAGCTTCCCTAATTGAGATTATGTTAACAGACACTGTTTTGTACCCTGCATTTCATATCTAATTATTTATTGGGGGAATCAATGCATATTGGCACACACAGACTAACTTGTCCTTAAAAAATAGTTGCCTAGAGGGCACAGTGGTGCACACCTGTAATCCTAGCCCTTGGGAAGCTGAGGCAGGAAGATCACTCTGAGTTCAAGGCCAGCCTGAACGATGTAGTATGAGACCCTGTCCCAAACAAACACAAAACCCAACCAACCAACCAACCAACCAACCAACCAGAGTCTGCCAAAAAGATGTATCAGGAGAATAAAAACGTGTACAAATATCTTAATACTAAATTTACTAAGACATGAGATTAATACAAGTTACCTTTGGCCTCTACAATGACAAGTGGTGTTCAAAGTGGTGACCGCTGGCTTTCAGACATTTATTAGTACAGTGAACTGCTGAATTGTGCATACATGTTCTTGCAGACTTTGTATATACATACCTAGCTGATTCAGGGCCCCTTCTTGAAAAAGGCCATCCTTCTCTTAGCACTTCCTTAAGGAATCTGCCTTGTATGTTTCTGGAGAGCCCTGGAAATGTCTCTGTACATCAGTGGAAAATTAATTGGTGGCCTGATCTCTTTACTGTCCATCTTACTACCCTATTTTGACTCACTGCTTTATAAATCTCAGTTAAGTTTTTTTAATTTCATCCTTTTTCAAATTAATTTTTGCTGTTGTAGATCCTTTGTATTTCCATATGAATTTCACAATGAGCTTGCTAATATCTATCACAAACAACAACAACAACAACAAAACTCTCTCTGATCTATTTGGGCTCCTGTTCGCTGGTAAGAACCGAGCCTCAGGTCTATGAAGTCTTGTGACTCATTATCATGGTGCATTTCCCATTTGTCTAGATTTTTTATTTTTTTCAATGATGTTTGTACTGTCACATTTTAGCCAGATATATATACAGATAGTTCATATTTTTATACTATAAATGTCATGCAACAATTTCAATTTCTGATGGTATATTGCTAGAATATAGAAATATGATTAATCTTTTTTGATCCTGTATTCTTCAGACTTACAAGTTCTAGCAGCTTTTTGTTGATATTTCACTGGATTTTTGGTACAGATGATCATGCTAGCTACAAAATTTTACTACTTCTTTTTAAGTGGATACCTTTATTGTTTTTTCTTAAATCCTTAGTACGAAGTGGTGAGAAGAAACACCTTTGGTTTCTTCCTGAGGGAACATGCTTTCAGTTTTGTAGCATGAAGTATATAAGCTACGTGTGTATGGGTGGTACTGGGCCTCCACACTGGGTCACACCCCCAGCCCTTATTTTGAAATAGGATCTCAGTAAGTCACTAAGTTGTCCACACTGGGCTCGAAGTTGATATCCTTCTGCTTCAGACTGCTGGGATTACAGCCATGTGCCACTATGCCTAGACTATTTTTAAAAGCTTTGTTTTGTATTCCATTTTGGACAGCTTTTACCGCTATGTTATCCAGTTCTCTAGTCTCTTCTATACTGTCTAAACCATCATTAAAGCCACCCTGTATATTTTTAAAGCACAGTCAGTATAGGTTTCATCTCTTGAAGTTTAATTTGGATCATATCTATCCCTGTTTGTTTATCTACCTACCTGCCTGTAATCTTTCATGTTTCTACTTAGCAAGGGAAATCTCTCTTCTACTTGTCTAAACATATGGAATGTACTTGTAATAATTTTTAAAGCCCTTGTCTATTAATATTTATATCTGTGTCACTTTTGGACCAGTTTCAATGAACTACTTTTATATTTCTCAGTATACTCAGGTTGTCGAGCAAATTTTCATTAGACTCTAGACATGCTGAGTTGTGCTTTTTGTCACACCCTCTTCTCCATTTATTTTTTTTTGGTCTACTTATAAACATTATTGAACTTTGTTCTGAGACATGATTAAACTAACTGAAAACAGTTTGATCTTTTTGGGTAAGTAGGTATTTATTTATTTCTGGTGCCAGGGACCAAACTCATGACCTTGTGCTGGCCAGGCAGGCACTCTGCTGCTAAGCTATATCCTTGGCCCCCTTTTAGGGTCTCTAAAGCTACATTCTTTTTGTAGGGTTTTTTTTTTTTTTTTTTTTTGGTCTTTTTGAGACAGGGTCTCAATCTTGGTGGGACCTCCAAATGATATAGGGTAATGAAACTCCTGACCTACTATGTCTGCGAGTTTGTGTTCTCTAAAAGTGAAGAATGAATTTTAGGAACAACAGAGGTAAAGAGTAGAATATATTTATTGAGAGAAAGCTTCTGTCTGAAGAGAGACAGAAGGGGTCCTGAGCGGGTCGTCAAAGACTCTGTCTTTTCCAGGGACTTTTATAGAGCAAAATCATGAGACTAGATGGCTCAAAGGTGGGGAAAATGGGAATTTGCAAAGTGGGCATAAAATGATCCAGACTTAATCCCTAAGGATTATACTTAAGGGTATGCTTGCATTTGTTTTGAGATCTGGCCCACAGAAAGAGGTGTGTGTCTCCTCTAAGGTCATCAGACATCTGGTCCTCTGTGCCAGCTTCTTTGAGGGCCTAGCCCTGTCTGACTGTCTATAATATTTCTAACTGGCTCAGCTGCCTGTAACATTCTATTCAGTTCAGGCTGGCCTTGAGCTCACTCTGTAGCCCAGGCTGGTCTCGAACTTGCAACAATCCTCCTGCCTCAGCCTCCCAAGTGCTGGGATAAGAGGTGTGAGCCACCATGCCCAGCTTCTTTTCGTAGTTTTAAAATATGTTGAAAAAGTTCTCCTTATGCCCTTGATAAAAATCTCAATCTTTGACTTGTTTCATAGTTTTAAAACACACTTTTGTAGTTACATGAAATTTATAATAGAATCTCAATTAAGAAATAAAAATAACCCACTCTCTGTCCTTAAAAATATATATATAGTTATGTTTGGGGTGCCTGGTGCTGGGTTTAACCTCTGGCTAGTTTAGCATCTGAACTATGAGTGTTTCCTTCGCGGCTGTTGGGAACTGGAGTTTTTCCATCCCCGTCTGAGTCTGGGCACTGCTGTGGCTAGTCCTTTAGATGGCTACATGGCTTTCCTCACACATGTGTGCTCAGTGTGCAAGGGAGCCTCTCGACCTCACACTTCTCTCCTGGGCCTCTCTCTCACTCGAGGTTAGCGGTCTTGGCTTCCCTGGACTCCCAGCCACATCTCCTGCTTCAGGGAGAACTCCAGATCTGGCTACATTCCCCTCTCTGAACAGCAGCCTGGAATCTTGTCTTCAAAGGTCACTGCCTTTCCACAGCTGACATCCAATGTCTTGAGTGCTGCTGTTTCACATACCTTATTTTGCTGTGACTGCAAATAGGGTACTGTGGCTCCTGTCACTGCACCTTGATCAGAAGATAAGGCTTTCTGGATGCCACAATGAACCTCACTGCACTGGCACCTTTGGTTCTGCACGTGGACCCACTTGCTGAGTAAACTGCTTAAGATGCTGTTGCTATACCAAAGAGTAAGTGCATTCTAAATGCAGATAACTGTGCCACACTGCCCTCAGAAACGCTTTTACTGATTCATATGCCTACTAATGGTTTTTGAGAAAGGCTACTCCTCCATTCACTCTACCAATCTATTATTAAAAGTGTACATCTTTCCCAATTGGTAGGTTAAAAATACTTCATTTTCATTTCTTTTGCCAGGTTAAAAGGCTTATATTCTTATTTTCTTATTTGTGGGTGGGTGCTCCTTTTTAAGAGCCATTTCTGTTCTTTGACTTTCCATAAAAGTGGCTTTTCATTTTCCTACTTAGTAAGATTTTTGTGCTGAAACTTAACCCTCTATAACATAACAACTTCTTTTCTGTAACTGGCCCTCTATAACATACAGCTTCTCCTCTTCTGTAATTGATAGTTTGCCTTTTGACTTTGCTCAGGGGGTTGGTTTTTTTTTGGGGGGGTTACTAATTATCTACTTTTTTACATAGCTTCTGGATTTTGCATTTTTTTTCTGGATGTACATGTTTATATAATAGTACCAGGGTATTTATCTAAGATTCATAATTAATAAAACACCTTTGTTTCTTCTTTCTTCTATAAATCAGACTTAGATAACAGTATTGAGACACTGATTTCACATTAATTTACATAAATCCAAATCTCTGATGGGAAACTATTTTTTGATTAATACAACATAGAAGATTAAATTATTATCTGTAAATGCAATTTGGCAGGGAAGGATCTAAAGTATAGGTGAAGAGAGTAAGGGTATTATGTAAGAAATGTTTTGGGAACCACTGCCTTTAAATAATTTATTTTTTCCAGGCCGGCTTCATGTTTAGAGTTCACTGTAAAGGTAGAAGAATGATGTGAAATCAAAAAAGAAAAGGTTATTAGAGGACATTTGATCAGTCTAGTTAGTTTCCAGAGCCTGGAACCTCCCTTGAACACTTTAGCTCCCTCTCCTTTCCATGCATGACCGACACTTACTGACACTGTCATAAATACATAGTACTTAATAGACTTTGCACCTTGCCATATGCTTTCTTCATATTGTTGCTTAATTGTTTTCTGTAAGTTTTAGTTTTCCAAGAAGGCAGTTAGCTACTTAAGGCAGAGCCTAGACAATATGCTTTACACACACTCCTCACCAATATAATCATACATATATAGTACATACATACATCATACATAATCATACATATATGTATTTAAATTGAGTTGTACTGAGCTTAAGAGTATCTTGTTGAAGGTAAAACTACGTTAACAACTACTTCAAATGAGCACAATAGAATCTGAGAGGAAGGTGTGCTATTTACTGGCTTGCCTGGGAATGAATGGCATTTGTCATCACCAGCCATGTGGCAAGAAAAAAAGTGCTGACAAAGGCAAATGAAGGCAGTGAAGACTGGAAGGCCTCTCCATGGAAAGTACAACTGTGAACAATGTCACACTTTCTCTGAGAACACGCTCCTTTAGCACAGTTACAGGGAACAGGTTGTACATGATTGCATTTCTGTAGAGATGAGGACCTAACTTTCGGAGACGGGAGGACTTGTATGATTATAGAAGAGAAAAGGCTCTGACATGCAGAATTACTTAGCTAATGCAGAGGGCAGTGTGATGTGGAAGCAGGTGCGTCCCTCTGACATGCGTAGCACACCTGCTGTGTTCCTCAGGCTGCCAGAACAGAAGCTTCCCAACCTGATAGCTGGACACTGAGCTCTGAGGAAATGGAACTGCCCCAGGCCCATCCAGCTCCTTCTGATGCTGCAGCTCAAACTCTCCTCTGCTTTGGCCCCTGGGGCCCTACATTCCCTCCTCCTCCACCCCCCTCTCTGCCTGTAACTCTTTCATCTGTTTTCGAACAAACAGGAAAAGACAGAAAAAAAGGCTCCGAGTCATATGAGAAAGGTCAGTGATGAAGAAACATGCTATGCATGATCACTCTCCTGTGTCTGTCTGGGCTCATGTGATACTGTGCCTGGTCATATCGCCTTCCTTTAAACCCTGCAGTCTTAGTCAAGCCACTTCTTTAAGCTCCTCCACTATTTGTTCATTCATTCATTCATTCAGTCAGTCATTTTGCACTTGTGGGGACCAAACCCATGACCTTGCACACTTAAGGCAAGCACTTTATCACATCCCCAGGCCTTGTAAAATTATATTCTGAGATAAGAGCTTGCCAAGTTGCCCAGTTGGACTTGAACTTGTGAGCCTCCTGCTCAGGCTCGCAGGTAACTGAGATACAGGTGTGCCACCACACCTGGCTGAGGCTTTCCTCGTTCACTCCTTTGTCACTGGAATCAGCTGCTCTCACTCTGCCCTTGTACTCTGCTCCATTTACACCTATGCTATGACAGAGCTCACACTCTGCCATCTTCCTATCTGGTGCCACCCAGCACCTTCTTTACTTTACACTGCATCACCAAGTCAGTAGATGAATGGAAACCTGCAGGGCCCTACCCAGCATTTACCACTGAGAAAGAAAGCTACTTCCAGATCCCAGCTCCACTTCCAGAAGTGTGTGTGGGGGGAGTAAGCGGCAAACAACCACTATCTGGGTTTTGTGATTTTTCAGTGACTGAGAGTCTAACAATGCAAGGCTCCTTGAAAGGGAACCTAAGAAGTCAATCACTGATTTACGAGATTTACAGAAGCTTTTAATGCAGGGAGGAACTGGCTGCTGCTCCGTTCTTCACTAGGCAGGAAGGACTGGCTCTGGCTGCTAACTTATTTTGAGTGGATCATCTCCTGCAGCACTAACTCTCAGCTCTGTATGCTTGCATCCTTTGGTTACCAGTCTTTGAAGACCACATGCCAATCTTTTTCACTTTGCTGTATTCTAAACGACCGGCCTGTAAGTGCTATGTGGCCAAAGGTTGCTCAGCCAAAGTGGTTCAGGGGTCTCACATGGCCTGCAGATGAGCCCAGGGGAGCGTCCGCAACCTTGCCACTGTTTGCTCTGATAGCCAGTGGCCTGAATTCTGGCTCTACCTTTTGCACTTTTTTGGAGTTTGCTCTGCAGAGTAAGTTTCTCTTACTTGTGGAGGGAAGGCAGGTTTGGTGATTTTTCCTTGTTACCACATTTTGCCCACAGGGGAATATGGGGGCATTCATGAAACTATCCGGGCATGTGTAACATGTGCTGAGGTTGTGAGCCGGTAGACAGGAAATGTTAAAGGATAAATGACTTTTGAAGCAAAGATGTTCCCTTTCTCTTGTCTGTGTAGATGACAACAAAAGCCATGTAAATGGAAAGCCATTAATTTTTTTTTTTTTTGTATCAGGGATTAAACTCATGACTGCATGCTTGCCAGGCAGGTGCTTATGCTGCTGAGCTAAATCCACGGCAAGTTCTTTTCTTTTTAAGAGTTAGCAACAATAAGGTCAATCTATCACCACGTACAAATTTAGAAGCTGGGCAGGGTAATGGTACACACCTGAAAATCCAGCACTCTGGAAGGCTGAGGCAAGAAGATTGTAGGTTGGCTCCCATCCTGGGCAACTGGGTAACTTAGCAAGATCTACCCTGAAATAAAAAATTTTTAAAAAGGGATGGGGATTTAGCTCAAGCCAAAGGGTCCCAATCTCAAAGTACAACAAAACAAAACACAACAAAAATCAGATCTGGAGCTTGTACCTGGCTGATTTGGCTTGCAGATCCACCCTATTTTGATACTGGGGATTGAGCTGTGGGCCTTGTCACTGAGCTATATCCCTACCCCTTTTTATTTTCCTACTTTTAAGACAGGGTTTCACTAACTCGCTAAATTGCCCAGGCTGGGCTTGAACTTGTGGCTCTTTTGCCGAGAGTGCCTGGGATTACATTTATGTGCCACCACAATGGCTAGCACCTTATTCTTTCTTCAAAGTGTTTTTCATACATGTTATTTTTACTGTTTTGTTGTGTTTGAGACAGGAATTTATCATGTAGCCCAGGCTGGCCTTGAACTTGTGACAACCTCCTGGCCTCAGCCTGCTGAGTGCCGGGAATGTAATTTGTAGAACAGGGGTAATTCTGAAACACAGCAAATGAACCGAACAGCTAGGTTTTTTTTGTTGTTTGTTTGTTTGTTTGTTTGTTTTCTCCTTGTAGCTGACTTTTATCAGAACTGCCTTCTCCTTTTTCAGAGTTTATCCCCACCAGCACCCTCCTTTACCACCTAGTGGCACCTGCCTTCTTACTGCTTCCTGAACATCAAATTCAGTCCAGCCCCAGGGCCTTTGGTTTCATTCCTTTGCACTTGCTGAGCACATTTTTGTTTGCTCTTATCCATGCTGGTTTGGCTGAAAGGTCACTTCCTGTAAGAGGTTTTTGGACCATTCTTCTCATTTTAGATGGGGTGTCACTAAGTAGTCCAGGCTGGCCTCAAACTCATGGTGATGCTCCTGTCTCAGCACGAGTGCTAGGATCACAGGTGCGTGTCACTATGCCTGGCTCTAGGCTCCTCACCCTTTATCACGCCCAACAGCTACCTCCTGCTCGCCCAGCGCATCCTGCCACAGGCAGAGGGTCTCTTACACACCTCTTGGGCCTCTTGCCTTCTATCCAGCCCAGCACACATCCCACCACCCCAACACCAACAGTCTGGTAGCCTTGTTCCGGGCGCACTGTGGATAACACATCGATTTATAAAAAAAGGTTTCTGTGAGTTCAGTCAATTCAAGAAAGTAAATTAAAAACTACTTTCCAAGCATCTGAAATGTTATTTTAATGTTTTTATTTCAGCTTAGCTCTTAAAATATAATGAATCTTCTGGCAAGCATGCAATAGAGATAATAAATTAAAGTTATATTAAAGTTTTAGAGATTTTATTATTCTAAAGTTGTTTTATTTCTTCAGTGACTCTTATTTTCAAGAAAAAAAAATGTTTGAGACAGGGTCTCACTATGTAGTTCAGGTTGGCTTTGAACTCACTAGCCCAAGGTAGCCTTGAACTCATGGTGACCCTCCTACCTCAGCCTTCCCAGCGCTGGATTACAGATGTGTGCTGCCACACCCAACTATCATTTCTTGATTCTATTGCACCATTTAGGTTCACATGAATTATTTCAAATTTCTTAATTTCCAAGCAACACATCCAATTCTTTAGATTTTTCCAAAGTAGTCAAGGGGAAGTCCCTGATGATTTCAGCTGACCATTCCTTAATCAGGAGAAGACTTTAAATGCTAATCACTAGAAAAGTTACAATTTACAGGAAAGAAAGGGGAAATGCTGACAGATTGCACAACACTCCACAAATAAAGCAAGGCTCAGTCACTGAGTGGCATACTCATGCTGACAACTTTATCAAGAATTTCTAATGACATCACACACTGTGTTGGCGCAAATTAAATGTTTTTATTGCACATGCTTTTGAAAGTCCAAGGTAAGATTCTTTACTATGAAGATTTTATGGGGTAAAAATGAAACATCAAACAATGTGTGCATTTACCTTCTAGACTTCTCTAAAGCTTCTGGCTTTAAACTAAGCAAAACATACAAAGCTAAAGGGAATTCTTATTTGGTATTTAATCCTATCCAGGATGAGGAGAATGGTTTCTTTCAGTTTCGAGTATTTGGTAGGAGAAAGGCTCCCTACACTTCAGCTTCTAGCGGTGGGGCACAGATCAAATCCTTTGCTACTGGCAAAGGCAAATTCCTCAGAGGTGTCCCCTAGTACAAATCTTCCTCTATGTTACACGGCAATGGTTCAAAGGCAGTGACCACCTCAGTGTAACTTTGACCCCTAATTTATCTGATAAAATCAATTAGGTTTCAGTTACCTTTGTAATCTAATTAAAAGTGAGATTACTTTTAGCATGTTTTTTCCCTCCTTAGCAGTCTCTATATACTCATCAATAAACCATATTCTTTATCAATGTTTTATCACAGTGACTACACAGATAAGGCATTTCATAAACACATCTTGTTAATGGCTACATTGTAATTCTGCAGTAGGCATGATGGGAATATTACACTCTGATAAATGAATGGAAGAGGCATTTCAGGAAGCTGAAGGAGGTCAGTGACTCATCCCAGAGTCAGATTAAACCTTCACTAAAATTTAGTTGAAGCATTTATTCATGAGAATAATATTGGAGAAAGGAGTGAAAAAGCTACTGGAGGATGGAGGATATACTTGCAGAGGTAGGAGACTGATGAAAGGAGCTTAAAGAATGTGGAAATTATGTTATGAAAGCAGAAATGAAACTATGACATTATTTTGACTTTGAAAACCATCTTGTATATCTTGTATATCCTTATATATTTCCACTTCACCTAATAGCAACTGCTGTCACTGATTGAGGACACGTCACATGCCAGGCACTGGTCCACACATTCTCCATCATTACTTCTTTTAAACCCATGACAATCCTGTAATGTTTCAATTCCCACTTGGGGTGCTAAAAACACCTAAGCAAACAGGTTAAATAACTCACCCAGAATCTTACAGTTGGTGGACAGGGATTAGAACTCCCTCTGCCTGGTTCCAGCCTCACTTGTGGACTGTCTCTATTCAGACGTTTTGGAGCTAGTCGCCCCAAGTGACCTTCAGGGCCCTTAAAAGATGTTTCAAGTATTTTTCTGATGCTTCACCCTACTAATTACACAACCGATTAGAGTTTCCCAATAGAAAGATACTATCTATTGTTTTTGTGTAATCAGACTTCATTCCACTTCACTGTCTCCATTTAAATATGAGCAGTGTCGCACCCACCACAGTAGAAAGGAAAAAGAAATCGGCTTCCAGTCTACATGCTTTATGATACTTTTGAATTTCTCACAGTTGAGCTTCAACATTTCTTTCTTTAAAAACCTTTTAAACACAGACCGGTGCTTCTTGTTTTGACAGTCCAATCTTACTAGATCATGTTCTAGCTTAGAGTAGGCCTTGCTCAATACTCTGAAATTTCAGACCTACCAAAGCTACCAAAAACTTTTCGACTGAGAAGACCATGACCTTGTGTGAAACAGAAGTCATGGGAATTTGAACAAATTAACAAAACATTAATGTAGCAGTGAAGCAACAATGTCAACGAGATGACTTCTGATCCAAAGCTTCCAGAGTGTGTAATGACTTTGTGCAAACCGGTTACAGTTCCACACAGTGACAGGTGAACTTAGCTTTCAGGGCACCGATCTTTCATGGACTGCTTGCTGCCACTGGCCTTGCTATGCTCAAATGGTCCTCAAGTGGCTGGTAGGTAGCAGAGAAATGCACTTCTTCCTCCATCTTCAGGATAAAGAAATGGTACAAAGGGGCACAAACTGGAGCTGGGCGGATTTCACCAGCTGAGGAATGCAGCCTGTGGAGGTGGGGACGCATGACCTGGGGGAGGAGGCTGGCCACACAGCTGGTGCAAAGGTGGGGGACAGCTTACCAAGAAAGGAACTCCGCAAATACTGTTGTATACATTACCTTTGTATCACGTGGCCTTATGGCTCAGTTTTCAACTTTGTGGAAGTGAATCAGGTATCTTATTTCCTCTCTGTATCTCCAGGTTCCCTTCCCCAGGTACAGCCTGTAACCGCACATCTATCAGCAGCCCAAAGCCAATGACAAAGGACAAGGTCAGAGGGTCAGACCTGGGCTGCTGTTTAGCCTGCATTGCTGGCAGAAACCAGAACAGCATAAAATGCTGCCACGAAAAGGTCAAAGGAAAAAGACTTCTGGCTCAGGAAAACCAAAGTGAGGAAAATTTTCAACTTTTTTTTGTTTTTTTTTCGGGGGGGGGGACACTGGGTCTCAGTCTCTTCCGGCTGGGTATGAATTCACTATGTAGTCCAGGCTGGACTCAAACTTATGGTGATCCTCTTGCCTCAGCCTCCTGAGTGTTGGGATTAGGGTTGTATACCACCATGCCCAGCTCCACCGTGTGATTTTAAATAAATGACACAATGAATGTTTTATTAAGCATTTTTTGAACTTAAATTGAGAGCAAAGACCTAAAGCTATTTAGCAATTTGTTAAAATGAGGTGAGGGAGTGTAATGAGCAGACTTCTTGCTTTTCATTTGGAATTATATTGCAGAGAAAATCACATAGGGCTATGTGGGAAGATTCACAACCATCCTGCCTCTGAGGCTGGGAAATGAACATGAGCGTGGAAGTGAGCCAGCTGGGGGCCACAGCAAGGTACAGAGGCCAAGGAGAGACCACTACCTCATATAGTAGGACTATTTTCACTCGGTCACACCAAAAAATTTGGAAATACTGATATTCATGTGCAATCTCCTGTTACTTCAGGCTGCAATTAATTAATATATGTAATATACAAAATATACAACCATCTGGGCCAAACCAAACATTTCCATGGGCTGGATCCAGCTCACCGAGCACTGGTGTGTGACCCTGGTGACCACAGTAATGGCTGTTAACCCTGCCTGATGCAGTCAACAGGAAGCAAGCACTAGCGTATCTCTATGGGGTGATTACACTGCCTCTCAGTCTGGACACCCCGCTCTCAGGCACAGGTCCAGGAAGGTGATGGACTCCTTCCACTAACACCGCCATGTCCACAATTTTGCAGCTTCTTCTTGGGAGAAGCAGGCGTGCTGAGCTCTCCAGAAAGGTCAGGGAGGTGCTTGGCAGGGCAGCTGAGCTGTTCAGTGGCTTCACAATGAGGTGCAACCAACTGACGGAGTGCCAGCTCTCACCATCTATCTGAAACTCAAGCCTTCACTCTCTGATGCCACTGGAGACCAATAGCCGTGTTAACCAAGGTCTTCCAGCTTGCAGCTCATGGGACCGATGGAGAAGTTCAGCTAGAGAGGACAGAACCACTTTCCCTCCTGATCTGATGCTCTGTGAGACATAGACCAGGTGATGGCTAGCAGCCTGCTGCCTATCCTCCTCAGCACACAGCATGTTTTAAGGTATCTTCCCAGCATTAACAACTTCCAAACACAGTTACTGCTACATAGGTGGCTGGAAGGAGGCTTCTGTTTTAAAGAACATATAGTTCCTTGTCTCTGGCTTGAAGTGGGTCATCCACTCAGTTCTACCAGGGACCAGGTATTCTTGATCTTAAAAGATAAAAGCAGGCAAACACTGGAATCTTCTGCCCACATGAGATGTGAGAAGAGCTGATCTGTGGGAGATTTGCAATGGGCTGAGGAAATCTGTCCTCACCAGTAGGGGCTGCCAACTTGATGCACTGTTTTATTCACTGGCAGAAAACTGTAATAGCACAGATGTCTAACCTTTATAAATCGCTTGCAATATAGATGCTAGGCCAGTGCTAAGTGTGCAACATGTATTAGTGTACTAAGTTCTTACATAATCCTACAGACTATAGGTATTGTTATTACTGTCATTTTAGAGATGTGGAAACTGAAATACAAGGAGGTATTTTGTATTTTGCCCAGGGTCATATGGTGACTGGTGGAACAAGAATTCAAACCTGGACAGTCTGGCTCTAGGGCCTGTGCATTTAACCAATATGGTTAACAATTTTTCAAAATGGAAACTAGGCAGGCATGGCGGCACATATCTGTAACCTTAGACCTTCGGAGGCTGAGGCAGGACGATCACTGAGTTTGAGGGCATAGTGAAACCCTGATTCGAAAAAGAAAAACAAACAAATGAAAATGAAGACTAGATATCATGTGAAATGCCCTTAATTGGAGACTGGGCATTTATAGTACACTGTGAAGGTTTGGGAATTTTTTGCCCTGATGGTTGATGGAAAAGAAGCTTTCTACTTTCATATTTTATACAAGTATTTTACAGCAATTAAGTGTTCAAGAAAAAGAGTCTAAGAAATTTCATTACAGTGAATGTCTATCAGTGCTACACAGTGAGTTTACGGCCAGCCTAAACTACACAATGAGGCTTGTCTTAAAAAACCAAGCAACTGATGGGGATTGAGCTCAAGGGCATAAGCGCCTGACTGGTGAGTGTGAGGTTGTGAGTTCGATTCCTGGTACCAAAAAAAAAAAGAAAAACAAAAAAACAAAA
>PVJX010017799.1:0-14693 GCA_004027295.1 Dolichotis patagonum | reverse complement strand
AGAGCCAGTCTTATGTAGGACCCAAGAAGAGTGCCCTGTATTAAGACTTAGCCCCTGTGAAACTCACAATGGCTTATCATGATTATTGTAACTGCTTTGCTCATGCTCGACACTAGACCATAACCCCTGGGAAGACTGGGACTCAGTTCGAAGGACAACAGACACAGTGAATACACAATACTTCACTCATCAAAAATGTATACACCAAAGCACAGTGCTGTATTTTGGTTAGAAGAAAAGTGCCACACTCAGGTATATTTGTATTTCTAAACTCTGAAACCAAACCAAGAAAGCAATCCCTTTCTAACCTTCATTTACTTAGGGTCTTTTCAAACGATACACCCTTTGCTGTGTGATCTCACCCACTCCCTTGTGCCGTATCCAGAAACACCTCAATCTTCACATTGCTTTCCAGGCCTCCCCTGAGCAGCAGGTCTGATTTTCCAACTGCTTTTGATGAAGAGGACAATATGCAATGTATTAATTACTGTAACTCTTCTACTAAGCTGTTTTGAAACTGTTTTATTATTTTAATGATTTTCTCTTAAAAAAAAAAAGATACTTCACCCTAATACACCAGCAACTCAAGGCTAACACTTCCAGAACTGCTTCCTTTTCCTCTCCCACCCCAGCCCTCTTCTCCTCCAGAAGGAGAGCTTATTTATTTAAAGGGGATGACAGGGAGGTTTTGCTGTTGGACAAACCCATGTTCAAATCTAGGGAGACACTGATGAATTCTACAACTCTGGGCTCTTCTGAGCTCAGGTTTCCACAGTAGTAAAATGGCAACAATACTTCTTATTCTGTAGGGCTGCTAGGATACCTAAATCAAATAATGTGTTAAATTCCTTTGCTTGGTGCCAGGGATAGAGTTTCAGTTTGAAGCAAACAGTGCCTTTTATTATTCCCTGCCCCAGTTAATTCAGTATCTCCATCATTCACCTTCCTGTGCCAGAAAACTCAAAGCCATCCTTCACGTCAAAGCTCTTCAAATTCCCTTTTAGCTCACAGTCCCCAAGCACAGTCCCCACGAACAGCCACGCTGTCAGTTCTTTTAACCACCCAAGCCTGGGTTCCTCCTCTCTACCTCACAGCCTTCTTCATTCAGGCCCTGTCTTTGTCTAAGGCATCATAGCCATTTGCTAAGTAACCTCACTACAGGTCTCTCTATGTTCTCCCATACATTGCAGGGACACAAAAGTGTTTCTTCCTAAAACCACACCAAGCATGTCATTTCTCTGCCTAAAAGCCTACATCGGTTTCTGTAAGAAAAGTCTACATTCATAGCTACCATGAATGGGGAGCCAACTATTATTACCCGTCTTGCCAGGATCTTTATTTATTATCCATTTAATCATCACAACAATGCTGATGAAGTAAATATAGTACTTTTATTTTAGATTTTTCAAAAATGAGGGATATCATTAGCCACAGACAGAAGACCATTATCTAAGTTAGTCAGAGATTGCCATTTACAACTAGGTTTGGTTCAAGCCTGCACATCTGTCAGTACATTAAATTTATAATTTATAGAGAGAATAGGCTCTAAAAGTCAAAGTACAGAGTGAAAATCTCATGTAAGTCAAAGCTGATCTGCAAGTCTCTTAGAAAAGTCAAACACAGCCAGGACTGTTTTTGGCATTAGGAGAAATGCAACTTCTCTGGCCAGTATAAATGGCTGGCGTGCATCTTACAGCCATGCTACATGAACAATTTATCTTTAAACACTACAATCACACTTGATGCAATGGAAATCTTACACTGTGAAAGTGAAAAGGAAGCTGAGGCCAGCTGAGGGAACAACAGGTTGATCTCTCTCATCTCATGCTCAGTGTGGAATGAATGCTAGATAGAATTACCTGCACTATTGAAATTTTGTTCTATTTTTGCTGGGTATGTACAGCTAAATGTGTGTATAGGAATGAGAAGGACTGTTCTGGTCCTTCAAGAGTCATCAGAAACTTCAAATCAGCTGAACTGAGAAGATTATTGGGCAGGTTCTTATTTGGTCCTGCAAAATGAATTAACTTGTTTTCAACAAAGCTTCAGCCTGAGCGCGAGTTCTGTACACAGTTTGGTCTTTAACAGCCGCGTGACTTCAGGGGTGTCTGCCTAGTTCAGAACAACATCTTGCAGAGTAAGAAGTCTGACGGTTCCCACAGGCTCCTCTGAGTCAAAGCTGAACTGCAGGTTTATGGGTGGAGGCAGTTACTCTGCAAGCTGCCTCATTTTCTGGCCCAGTGTGGTCAGAAACAGGAAACTGAATCTTCAGTATTTTGGCCTTTGATTCCATTCTGCCCTTAAAAAGCTTTCAGCAACACTAGGATCTTTAAATGCAGGAAGACTGAGCATATTTAAAGTGTCCATTTGAGAAACCCGGTGCTAGAAGTATGAAAGTGCAGCGTGGACACTGTTCTGTTACCTGCTTCGTACCCACAGGAAAAATATCTGTGTTTCTGACTGCAGGAGTGCTTGGGAGGCACAGGTGCCTGGTTTCTGAGCAGAGGTCCAGAGAGGGGCAAGCGGCATCTTCATTGGTCTTGTTACACCCAGTCTGGTGGCGAGCAGGTCCCTAGACTCACTACATCTCAGTACAGTACTGTGAAATGACACAGATGGGACTTCAAATCCCGCCCCACAAGCCCCTTAACCCTTCTCATCTCAGCTTCTTCTGCATCAGTGCTCCAATCTGCTTGTTTTGCCTGATTAAATCAAGTGATTCAGGTCAAAAACTTAGCACAGTGCCTGCTATATTTTAAAAGCTCAATGAGCAGTGGTAGTTACTGTCCGAGTTTTCATCCCACAGTGACTTCCAAATAAAAGCCAAAGTCCTTGGAATGGCCCATGAGACCTTGTACCACCTTCCTCTTTTGTTAGCTCTTCAATCTCATCTTCTACTTTCCTTCACTGTCTCCAAGGGGCCCTCACTGCCACTCCCAGAATGCGCCAGACTGACTCCCACATCAGGGTCTCTGTGTGGATCGATTTCTCTAATTTACCCCTGGTGTTCTGAACAGGGTCCAGAACGGAGAGACATGCGGAGTTGTGCTGAATGAATATGGCGGCTTGTGTGGTAAACTGCTGTCTTGTGGAGAACGGCGGCTCAGTAGTTGCATAGGCCAACATCTTGCTCAGGCTCTATCCGAGGAACTAGAACTCTGAGCCCTAACAGTTAACAAACAGTGCCCCTCATACTTCACCCCTGACCCCACAGTGTAGTGAGTTAAAGTGAGGCACTATCATTACTCCTAATTTTAGAGGAGAAAGCCAAGCACTGAGAGGTTGACTGACTTAATGAACATCGCTAAGGTAGTGAGGGACATGAGGCGGCTACCAGGAGCCCTCTGCCTCCTATTATCTCTGGCCAGGGAAGTGTCCGGTCTGATGACTCCCTGGGAGGCTGCGTCCTGTTACCTTTACAGTCCCTCTGGATGCCAGCCACAGGACAGGCATTCTCAGTCAGGCCCCTTTTTGTATCAGCTGAGGGTCTAGTATACTCTCTAGGCCCTGCTCACAGTGTGATGGAGGAAATCAGAAAAAATGTGTCACTCTGACCAGTTCATTCTAGGGACAAAGGCATGATCCAAATATGTTATTTCTTTAAGTAATACTTCACAAAACCAGGGAATCACAGTGATACAGAAATTTTTTTAAAGCAGTCAAGTCATTTTAGGAACAGAAGTCAGTGGGTCAGGTAGGACATTATTTGGAGCTGAGGTGCTGCTGGTTAGGTGAAAAGACGAAGCCCAGCTGGAAGGTTCTTTCATCCATTCTGCAGCTTGTCAGCACCCATCCATCTCCAAGATTCACCTCAGACTCTCTCCCCACAGACGCCCCATTCTCCTGGCTCCTTCTCCTCTCCACAGTAGTCAGGTGACCTTCCTGTCTGCTCCCAAAGCACCTTGTGCCGTCCATCCTACACCACCACGCTTGCTCAACTCCCCCGGGCACCTGCCTCCTTCCCACTCCCGTGCTGAACTTGGGTGCAGGGCGAACCTCTCTGCATGTGTGCGGACCCAGTGTTCTCAATAAACACTGCTCCCAACTGAGAGCTAAATGTGCAGCCCGAGGGGTGACCCAAACCATGTGGTCTGGGCAACAATTTTCAAGTGATGTGACATTCTCTTCCCTTAACTTAAAAAATTTTCAATTAGTCTCAATGAGGTTAAATGCCCCAAATTCTCATTAAAAAGTACATTAAAAAGTGATTAAATTTTCCTTGGAGGTCCTCTGGCTTTCAAAAGGTAGCATGTTGACAAACAGACTTGGTGATGAGAAGCCTGTATCAACTAAAATATTTATAAACTCTTGGAACTCCACTGTATACAGATCTAAAAATACAAAACGTTTGTAGGTGATGCTATAAGTATTTTAAAGGTTTACTTTTACAGTGGTTAATGGGCTCACAGCGAAGGAGCTATCAAATAAAGGGGGAAATAACACGTTACTTCTTACTAGTATCAGCTAGTCAGGCAATGCTGCCTTGAGTTCACAAGCAGATAGAGCTTTCAGCAATAAAAGGGCAGGGACAAGCGTTCTCAGTGTGAGAGAAACAACTGCTACAGGATGTAGTCAGCCTTTAATAACACCCCAAGTGCAATCCTGTTTAGCTAACACTGTATTGAGTTTTGCAGTTATCAAGAAAACTAATTTCAAAAACCACCCTGCTTATTCTGAAGCAATGTTGACACAAGTCTTAAATTGGTGACAACAAACCACATACCACAGAACGTTTAAATGAATCACAAGTTCCGATGGGGCCTAAACTTAAAAACAAAAAGAAACCCACAAATGAACTGGAAGAGCAATCACCATTAAGAATCACTGCTCATGTCTAATAGTATTCCACTTCATTCTGATAATAACCTGTTTATTTTTTAGCAATGAGGAAACTACAGTGAAGACCGTGAGTAGATCCCTCACACTGGCCTGCTAACTGGATACAGACAGCACCAGGACTGGCAGCTTTACCTGTGGGTCTCCAGACCTGAGGGACTGGCTGAACCACGCAGTTTTAAAGCTGGCTCTCATGCTTACCAGACCCCAACTTTGAGGAAGTTTCCTAATTGTTTTCTCATCCAGGAACTGGGGATATTAGCAGCACACATTGCAGAAGGCTGTGGTCAAGATGAATGAGTAACTTGCACAGCATCTGGGTTTTGTAATTATCTGACTTCAGAGTGTATGGTTATTCTTTCGCACCAAGGGTTAACATTACCAAGCAAACATATTCATATTCATATTCATATTCTGTTTACTGCTTTGCATACTGGAAGTAATCCATAAAAGTTAGCAGGCCTGCTGGTAATAGCTGTACAGCACCGGGAGGCTGAGGCAGGAGGACTGCTGCAAGTGAGTTCAAGGCCAGCCTAGACTACATGGCAAGACCCTTTCTTAATACACCAAAAAAAAAAAAAAAAAAAAGAGAGAGAGTTAAGATTTCTACTCTAGTTCTTACTGTGTTTTATTCCAGAAGGAAAAATTAGGGGAGTAGGTCACAAGGAACAGAAAATATGACCAAAAAAAGGAAACCATTTAGCACTACGTGAAAATGAAAGGAATTGCCCAGGGGAGGGTGTCTCTACCAAAGATGACTCTTCACAGAGACTTTCATAGACCAAATTAAAGAATTGACTTTTTCAGGGAAGAAAAGGTCTCACGAAACAGAGATTCTGTTTTATCCTGGGAAAGACTGCTGGTGTCAAGAGCTCACCAGTGTCTGAGCAGTGCTGCATGCCTGTAATCCCAGTTTGGGATGCTGAGGCAGGGGGATTGCAAGATTAAGTCCCACCTGGGCGACTCTGTGAGACCTTGTTTCAGAACAAAAAATAAAAGAGTGGAGATACTGCTGACTGATCAAGTACCTCTGAGTTTAACGCCCAGTGCTGGAAAAGAAAAAGTACTATTGGTTGGCCAAGCACTTTCATAGGAACACATTAGTTACTGAACATTACATGCAGACACTTAACCAAAAAGCATGAAAGTAGAGAAAGAATCTGTTAATAGATGTGTCTGAGTGATTGTGAGAGAAGGGTTATTAATTCATAGACTTTAGAATATCTTCTAGTAAAATGGCTCAGTGTTTACAATAATTTAATTGAATAAGTGACTATGAATAATGTTTGGAATGAGAAAGAAAATACTTCCTGAATTTCTAAATATATTCTGCATATTTTTTGTGCAAATAAAATCAGTATGAGTCACAGACCTTTTGATTACAATTTCTTAATAGAAAACAACAAGCAGAACTCTGATTCAGTTTTTGTACCATGAAAGTCCATTTTGCAGGAATAACTGGCATTGAGTTTGCCTCTCCTCTGCAGTTACTGGCTCATGTCTGAGTGTAAGAATATGAAGGAAGGGAAGGAAATCTTAAAAGCTTCTATAAAAATTACCATGACACAAAACAAAACCAAAAAACCAATCCATGAGAAGGGTGGTGCGGCAGAGTACGCTGGGTCCATACTCTAGAGGACAGTGGAAGAAACAAACCACTGTCCCAACAGAATCCATCAGTTTGCACCCTCAGCTTCTCAGGCCACCTTCTTTCCTCCGAATATCCCTTCACATCCTCTGTTTCTCGCATGCTCCTGCCTCTTTCTAGCAGGTGACAAAAGACAGAGGAGGGCCCGCCCCACTGCTCACTGAACACGCCACGTCCGCAGGGAGGCCGTGCTGGGCAGCACAGGGAGCCAGCTCTGGATACGACAAGCACTAAATTTCATCGAGTGTCAGTTTGTAAAACGGAAATGGTAACTGCCTGCTTCAGAGGGCCACAGAAAGAATTAAATGACACAACTTATGCAAGATTACTAGTACACTGCTGCGCATATAGTAAATGTTCAATAAACATGAATTTTAAAGGATTATTACTCAAGGGCTATTTGTAAAAAGTAGAATCTAAGAACTCCCACTGAATACATCAAAAATACAATATCTGATGGTTCTGCAGGCATATGGATCAGGAATATTCAGCAGTTTAGGACTTTCAGTAGAGGCATCAATTATGAATGGGTAACAAGCTGCTTAAGTTTCATGCAAAATAATATTTTAGTTAACAAAATGCTCAAGACAAAATTTATTAAAGCTTAACAAACAAATCCAGCTCTGTAATATATAAAGTTGTTGCTTCCCTTTACTTCGGGGAAGACAAGATTCAAGCTCTGCTGCAAACTAGCTACCCAAGTCACACAAACGTACATTAGAAGTTAAGGAACAAGGCAGAGAATACAACGGTACGTTTATGACGGGATGGAATATCCACTCTTGCTTCTGTCTCTCTTCCTCCGCTGTACCTCTCAGGCTTCCTTCTCCACGCTGTGCCCCTGAGGCGGGAGTGCCCTGCGCAGCAGGGAGGATCAGGTTTGGATGAGGCTCTGCCTACCAGTCTATGAGAAGGATCAGTCTACTGGTAGGGTCTCTTTTGTGGGGGACTCTGCTGAGGGATCCTGAGACCTCTCTGAAGAAAGCACTCTTTGAATTCTGTTCAAGTTTTTCTTTTCTCATCAAATGGCTTTGGTGGACTCTCTTTTTACATATCTGTAGCTGGTAAAATCAAGATGGTGGAACTCCAACACCTTTTGTGCCCCACATCATTTTCTTTGACAGAAACACAGAGGTAATCAACCTAGGAGACCGCAAAGATAAAAAGGATGGACGGTACAACTGTTACAGCAAACAACCTAGAAATATAAGCAAGAAGCTAAAAATGGCAGTGCATTTACTGGAAACAAAGGACATAGAGGCATCCAAAAGTCAAAGGAAGGTTCTTTCCCTTTTTCTGCAGCCAAAACCTAATGTCATCAAAGCAACACGACATTCAAGAAAGCCCAACCTATTTTAAGTAGTTTTAGGTGACAGATTATTGGCCCACAATGAGACACAGACTGACAGATCAGAGAAGAAAACATTCACTGTGCTGTGAACCACTCCTAATCTCGACTGATAAAACTAGAAGAGACATGCATCTCCATTTCCAAGTGATTACTGAGTGACATCACACTGTAGGTCTAACCAAAGTGCTGTTTGCATTATCCAGTATGTGTCATATGATGGTAACTGAGTAGCTCAGATAAAGACCTCGGGACACCAAGAATTAACTTGTAATGCAAAATAAACTTCCCAGGTGAGTGTGTAATCTTAATTCCAAATTATTTTACTTTATGTGTTTTTTCAGGTATAATTCTAGCAGCATTAATGACATCTGTCTTGTGCAGAACTATGGTTTTATTTTAGAAAGTCAACCAGTAATGAGAGAGTTTTGATATGAAAGGATAAGACTGAAACTTTGGCCCTGGGTTAGTAAGATACATTATTACAATGTTAACCCATTAGAGAAGTGAAAATCCAAACAATGATACACCACTTCACACCTACTATGAAGGCTACAATAAAAAGACAATAACTAGCGTTGAGGAGGATGTGGAGCAATTGGGACCCTCATATACTGCTGGTGGGAATGTAAAATGGCAGTCGCTTTGGAAAACAGTCTGGCAGTTCCTAAAAAGGATAAACATAGAGTTATCATCTGACCAGCAATTACACAGACAGATGCCACAAGAAATGAAAATGAAGACACATGTCCATTTGCATACAAATGTTCACAGCAGCGTTTTTCACAACAGCCAAAAGATGGAAACAAGCCAAACAACCATCAGCTGATGAGTGGATAAATAAAATGTGGTATATCCCATTATGGCATTAAAAAGGAACAATGTCCCGAAACATGCTATAACATGAATGAACCTTGAAAACATTATGCTAAGGGAAATAAGCCAGACACATAAGACTACATATTCATATTGTTTTGTTTTGTTTTGTTTTCTTTCTTTTTTTTGAGTCAGGGTCTCCTATGTAGCCCAGGGTAGCTTTGAATTCATAATGACCCTCTGGCCTTAGTCCCCCTAGTTCAGGATTACAGGTATATACCATCACGTCCATCTATAACATATACATATTTGTAAAATGTTCCAAAACAGCAAATTAAGAGTTCGAAATAGGTTGGTGGTCGCCTTGAGCTAGGGCATCTTGGGAGAAAACAGGTTTAAATACATAGTTTATTTCTGGAAATGTTCTAAAACTGACCATGGTGGTGACTGTGCAGTCCTGTAAATACACAAAAAACCTAATGCACTACACACTTTGGACACGTGAATTGTATGGTATGTGAATTATGCTTCAACAATGCTATAATACAAAGAAACTATCATTTCAGATGGGAGAAAACAAGGTCTAACTTGGGGTTCTGGAGCTGTGGACCTTCCCAACACTTCCAACAGTTGAAGGCTCCAAGGTTCCAGACCTGAAGGATGTTGTAGTGACCTCACTCACGTTCTAGGTACTCCCACCCCTTCTCCTGGTCAGCCTGCTGAAGGGTTAGGCTTTCCTCCTGCTGGCAGTCCAACAGTGACTGGCACGGGTGCACACCATAGAATAGATGCTCGATGATCTTTTAAAGAACAGAATTAACACACACTGTGCTGCAGTGGTCAGCACCACCACTTCCATCTGCCAAACAATCTGAGGACACAGTGAGGTCCTTCAAATTCAATCAGTACTGGTCACATCAGCATTGATGCTCTGAAACTGCCTGCAGTAAATGTCTGGGCCAGGTTTCTTCCAGTGTGGGCTAAGGCACCAGAGCCCTGGGAGCCAAAGGCAGGGTTCTATTTCCCTGTATTTAATGTCAAAAAATCCTCATGTGGCCTTCCGTGAGCCTTGGATTGTTTTGCTAATTCCTATGCTATAGCTTGATGTTGAAGAAGATGTCCTCTGGAGATAGTCTGCCTGGGTTTGATTTTGAACTGTGTACTTACTAGCTGTTTAATCTTGGGCAGGCTGACAACTTTGTAACTCAGTAAAATGAGAATAATACATGTCACAAGGATTTTTTTGAGGGTATAAAGTACTTAAGGTGATTCAGACAATAGAGTTAAGTGATTAGTAGTGCAGCTATTACTGTAGTGGAATTTAAATATGCAGGCTCCCCAAACACAGCTGAGACATAGCTCTGGTCATTACAGAAAGGAACATCTGGCATCAGACATACATTAGGCCCTCTGGTATAGGTCAGAATAAAACTGTGGAATTATACTCTTTACTAAATTCCCTGTTGGGGAACTGCTACAGTTTGGATCTTAGGTGTCCCCAAAAGGTCCCCATGTGGTAAAGGCACATTTCTCAGGATGAAGGCTCATTTCATTTGCTTCAAAAGGTGAGCCTAGCCCCGGGGGGTTTAGCTCAGCAGCGTAAGTGCCTGCCTGGCAAGTACGAGATCGTGAGTCCGATCCCAGGTACAAAAAAGAAAAGAAAAACAAGAGATGAGCCTAGCAGGGCATGCCCCTGAAGGAAGACTGGGATCTGGTTCCTTTCTCTTCCTCTGGTTAGTACCTGGCTGCGTGGTGAGTGGTTCTACTTGGCCAAGCTGACCGAGCCAACTGACCACGCACTGGAGCCTCTGAAACTGTGAGCCCCAATCAACTTTCGCCTCACAAGTCACCACCTCAGGTATCTATTACAGACTAAAGACGCGTCTGATAATGCGACCTGCCAACATTGTACACTCACTCTTCATGCTGCTGAACATTCCCAGTTCATCTACATCTGCCAGTTTCCTACAATTTACTTAACTGCATTACTTAATCATGTACTGCAAACCTGTACTAATAATCATTTTTTAAAAAGAACATTCCTAGAGGAGAAGGTGATATACTTTGATGGGTGCATCATTAACACAGATATGCTTTGGAAAGGAAGGAAAGAACCAACCTATTTTGATTAGCTATAAGTACTTCTCAATACCTTTATGATCTTAATATTCTTCTGGGTTTTTCCAGCACTAAGAGAATCAGTGAATCAGAAGCGGTCTGTGGAAACTAATGCTGCCAGTTGCGGTAGAAGGTTGCTGAGTGATTTTGCCTAAATTTTGTCTACTTGTTTCTTTTGGCAGATAAGTTGCTTGCAACAATCTCAAGATTTTTTTTAAAAAATTGTTTTAAAGATACAAAGGGCTTATGCACAACATTTTCCTTTGCATATGTTTCCCATATATCTTAAGTCTATATCCTGCTTCTGTAGCAGACGCTGATGAAACTCACTGATAGTCCCTTCCTCCTGGGTTCCCAACTATACAGCTGTCCAGCATTCTTTAGGAATAGCTGTGTACGTGTGACTATATCTTGCTAATGAAACATGGGTGGACTAATGTATGCTTCCTGGTTTAATCCTAACCTAACCTCACTCTTGGCCATGGACCAGCCTTCATGAAGAAACGCAGGATGCGGGAACCACAGGATGGAAGGGGCCTGCATCCCTCAACAACCTTATGGAGCAGACACCGTCCTTATCAGCACTGAACTTTACACGGGGAAAACCTACAGTAATAAGCCACTAGGTTTGGAGCTGTTTATACAGACGTTCCAGTTAGTTGCTTTAATTAGTAAAGCTAGAAAAAACCACTCTTATTATTAATTATTGTTTAAGAGATCTGGCTGGCTTCCAGAATAGCTTTCTCTGTTAGATACTGGCAACAAACATACAATGTGACTCCTGGAAAACACATTTCTTAGATTTCTTTTCCTCTAGTTTATTTTTTATTTATTTATTTTTACTATCACTGAGATCACTGGAGACAATCTTTCTAGCATATTCACAAAAGACATTGTGCTGTATCAGCTGGTCCTGCCTGATTTTCCTTTGGAGAGGTTGTCTTTTGCTTTCTGTTATCTATAATCTTAATCCGAATCTCCTTGCAGAGTCAGTGGAAGTGTATTTGCTACAGTGCACTTAATTAAGAATCACCATTGTTAGAGAATTGTTTATAATCAATCAAACTCTTGGCTAGGATTTAAAACTGGAAGATAGGGCCAGGAATACAGTTCAGTGGCACAGCAGCTGCCTGGCAAGCATAAGATCATGAGTTCGATCCTCAGAAGCAAAAACAAAACAAAAACAAACAAAACAAAACCTTACATTAATGACATAGATTTATAATTTATAATTTTTATAGTTTTTTAAAACAGCCTTTTTAGTGGCTCTGGTTTAAAGTAAACTGCAGGGCCTGGGGATTTAGCTCAGCAGCATAAGCGCCTGCCTTGCTAAAGTAAAGTGCAATTTGGGCGTATGTGTTAAAATCATGAATAGAATGAAATGTAATGAAATCATAATGATTACTGTCTGCAGTCTTTTTGAATGAGTAAGTAAAGTCAGTACATACAGCTACCTTGAGTTTTAACACCATCAATTCCTTTCTGGAAGTTTTAGTTCTAGTTTCTAGTTTTAGTTCTTTCCCTGTCTCTCCTATCCTATTCTTCTGAGGTTGTTAAGGTTTGATCCCCAGTCTCAAGCATATCAGAAAAGTGTTCTTCTACTGAGCAATACCCGCAGCTCTCTGTCTTCCCTTTTCCTTAATTTTCTTAGTACTCACCACAATTACAGCTTATTTCCTTGTTTACTGTTGTGTTATCAGACTATAATTTCCAGGAAGAGAGAGCTCATATTTGCTTATTTATCCAATAAATATTTACTTAATGCCTATTGTCAGATACTACTCCAAGTACCAAGGAATTAAATGCAAATTATTAATACACGGAACCTAGCCTCAAATCAAGCTTGGTAAAGGAAACAGGCACTAAGTGTATAAATACTACATACTAGAACAGTGTTACGCCATTGTACTTTTCACCTAACGCTTTCTTTAGGGTTTTGGCCACTGGTGGGGATAGTCTATCTACTTGATGACAGCCCATGCTGTCTGAGAACTGCCTCTTTTGCATGTAAATGAATGCCTACATGGATGCCAAGGTAACCATATTTTCATCATGTGGCGATGTTTCCTTGGCCACAAGTGCCTGGAACACACTAGATTTCTGAGCTATGCTTCGTGAACCAACTTCTCTCTTCTGAGAGGTTGGAATTGGAACTGATAGACTCTGATTGAACTGAAAGAGAATGGATAACCTAGAGAGTGTGAAGAAGCCATCTTCTACCAGATGGCCATGGAAGAGGCTGAGAAAGCCAGTCTAGAGGGAAAGAAAAAGAGGCAAGTTGTGGGAAGAAGGTGAGATGACAGATTTCATGGTTTGAGAGAAACTGAAAGATCCCCACGTAGTCCTAGTCCTTTTTCCCACAAGACATCCACCTTTGACACTTATTTTTAGAACTTCTGGTTTTTTTTTTTTTTGCTAAAGCTATCCTGTATAAGTGTTACTTGCTTTCAATCATGTCTTAACTAGACATTTCTAATTAACAGGAATATTAGTAGACTCTACTAAATCTCATTCACTGTTACAGCACAAGGCATATGGGCTACTGCCAGCAAATGTAACTTTTTAAAATGCTGTAGAAATGCATCTGTTGGATTTTAATATTTAGGAATTCCAATGATGCATCTCAGGTGCTTGCCTACAAGTTTTCTATTTTCCTCAGTGGAGACTTTACACTACAGACTCTTTTCTATTCAAGGGCAGAACATCAAAAGCCAGCATTCTTCAGTTTTAAACTCTATAAAAAACGCTATCACTGCACAGCAGTTTTTGTAGCTAGTTAATATTCAGGGCAGAAAATAAGCCACCTTATAATATCAGTGATATACTTATAGTCATAAACAGAAAGATAATAAACACTTTGAATTAAGCTGGGTAATTGATCAGTTAGTCTGATTAGCAACTGGAGACTAGAGACACTAGAATTTGAATGCACCTAAAATACATGGCTTAGAAGTGCTACTCAAGAAAGAAAGCCTAAGTTTTAAATTCAGAGTGGAGGTTGAAACAAGACATATATTCTAGAGATTTCAATAACAGTACTTGCACAAATTGTGCTGCTATAAACATGGGTGCACATATATCACTGTGGTATGATGTTTTCAGTTCTTCTGGGAATATGCCTAGAATTTGTAATAGCCAGATCTTGGAAATAACCTAAGTGCCCATCAACTGTGGAATGGATAAAAAAAGTTGTGGCATTTTTATACAATGGAGTACTACTCAGCTATAAAGACTGATCACATCGAGATATTTATAAATAAATGGACACGACTTGAGACCATTCTCTTAAGTGAAATAAACCAAACTCACAAGGGTAAATACCATATAGTCTCCCTAATATGAGATTTGATAAGAGTATATAAGTCTTTATGGTAAGCATGAATCCCCATCTCATAGCTTCGAAGTCTTTCAAAGTTTTCAATCATCAGTTGGAATGGTTTTATCCTGTTTTGTTTGACTATATCATACTTGATGATATGAATAGCTGTTTTGAAGAAAACAAAACATTATGACAGCTATTGCTGATTTAATATCATCCTTCTTAGAAGCCCTACCATGCTTTTTTTGTTCTACTACCGTTGGTTCTATCTATCACATTGTGTCTTATTGGAATTTGAATATGTGTGATAGCTCAAACTAATTTTTTTTCTTTTTTATCAAAAATGAGATATTATAGTACCCAATGATCATTTTCTGTTATTTGGTTCAGAAAGCCCTGTATTTCTTTTACTCTATGCATGGCTTTATACTATTGTGTTATGTTTGATATTATTGTATTTGAAACTATGCTCAACTATAGCAGAGTAAGAGATACGGTGTTAGCTACTGTTGATGTCCAGTTGACTTAATGTAAAGTACTGTGTTGCCTATGTTGTCCTGTTCTGATCTGCTCTGTACTGCCCCCTTTTGTTTTATTCTCTTTCAAAT